>JAWNNP010000723.1:0-57864 GCA_035044805.1 Leucophenga maculata
TATTTCGATGTCGTTAAAAGTGCATTCGAGACGAAAACGGGGACACCTTTTTTATCAAGCTTTGTATAAAGGCGCAAAAGTCTAATATGCTGAAATTAACACTAAAAGCATTATGTAGCATATAAACTTTAGGGAACGCCTAGACTAGAATTTTTTTTTAATAAATTTTTTCTAGTGTGTACATGTGACATCTAGAAATTTATTGAAGTGAAACTTTCTTCAGCCCGAGAGGTTAAGTCGGTGGGCTACCAACACTTTCATAAGTCATCGTACTTTTACTACGACGTGCCATACGAACCGAGGAGAAGCACCGTAATGTGCAGGTGAGAGCTAGCTGTAGTGGCATACCCCACAGGTGCACTTCGTACCTCCACATGGGATCAACGCCAATTTTGTAGACAGCTCGCTTGCAGCGCAGAACCAGTTGGTTATGTCTGTTTACCAGCCAGTAGAGCTGCGTCATTCTGCGCCGCGGGAAGGTCGACCTTTTGTCCAGCGTCAGCCCAGGGTATCTGATCTCATTTGGCTGTATGAGGACGATGTTGCTCAGCCTGACATTGGGAGGACTCTTTCCGGGCCCAGTGCTCAAGCGTGTATACTTGTGTACTTCTGCATTTCGAAATCATCTGCATACGATGACAGCACCACTTTTTCCGGTACCATTATGTCTACGCAAGGATCAGGGAAATCGGCTGTAAACAACGAGTACAGAAGCGCACCCAGTACCCTTCCTTGAGGGACATCGGACCATCACAAAAAAGGGGTGCTAGGAGTAGCGCCTTGATCTTAACCAGGAGTCCGGCATGCCACACTTTATCGAAGTCTTCCTGCACATCGACAACATCCCATTAGAGTACTCCTTCAACATGGTTCACCACACTGTAGACTTGCTCTATTGTGCCATGACCAGATCTAGAGTCGAATTGGTGGTCAGGCAGAGCTGGTAACTCGCGACGCAAAAAAGTCGGGAAATATATCATCCTCATTATAGCGTTAAAGATCAACGTTATTTTGAGGAGCGCTCTGATTGGCAGAGCGTTTACTTTTTTATGACATTTATTGTCGTGTCCTAGGGCCTAGTTTGTGGGCAGCATCCTAATTGCGTCAGCTACATCCACAGATCGAACAGCCTTAAGTGGGAGGTCCGTTTGGAGAGGTGACTCGAGGGCCTGAAACATGTCATCGACGTCGCTGTCATCTACTAAAGAAAATGATGTGACCCTATCTTCCAAATGTATTGCCTGCTCCAAATCTACCTTTGCAATCATGTCATTGACTGTCATTGACTGGAACTTGTCGGAAAGACTGCCATTTGATTGCCCTTGTTTATTTCCACCGCGATTCAGATTTTCCTCCAAGAACTCAGCCCTTTTGCGTCGCAGAGTTTCTTTCAGAACAGAAGCAACTCCTTATCCAGAGGATGCTGCGTTCTGAGGAATTTACGGCGAAGTCTTCACTTTGTCTGAAGCTTTCATGTGGCCGTGTCCAAAATGAAAGTGGACTGCTGAGTTTCAGGCTCGGACGTGGCAGTCGACAATATCGTCCCCTGAGACCAGATCGGTGTTCAGATTGGTTGTAGCTTTCAGGTGACCTTGGAATTTAGCGATGTCCCAGTGCCTTGACAGGAATCTCGTTTCTCTTAGCAGGCTGGTAGGTGCAACGCTGATCATTGCTATCAGAGCCAGGTAGCCTGAAGGTAAATCGCAGGAATGGACTATGCTAAGCAGTGTCACAGGGATACTACTATATAGCGCACAGTCGAGGCATGACGCTCTACCTCATTCTACTATAAATGGTAACTTTTAAAACACAAAATTAAAATAATTCAGTGGGAGGCTTTGAAAAATATCTATTTAAAGGACTATTAGGCTTACTATGGGTTTCGCACCTACGAAGTTTCTTATGCTTTTCAAATCTTGTTTTTCACACATTCGAAAAATGGATGCCCTTCATAGCTATTTCGAATCGCTGGCTTATCATGAATATTTCAAGACAGAATAAGAAATACAAACAACCAAAAGGAAAAAAAAATAGAACAAAGACACAAAAATGAATGACATGATTGAATAAAACTGAACCAAAATAATTTATTCTTTAAAATGAGCTAGGCTTACACAAAACAGTACAGTGCCTGCCTTTATAGTTTTTAATTTCATATGCCAACATACGTCTCAAGTACTTCGCAATGCTTCGCATATTTGTTGCAAGAGTAAATACTTATTATTCTTTGAAACTAAACAAAATGAAAATCATTTCCTTAAAAAACAAAACACATTTTCTTCTTTTAAGTGCCAGAACTCAATGTCTCTACCCAACACACTGCCAGTCTTACTACAACAATGCCATATTCTAATCTCAGCCGCCCTATTTCATACATTTTGGAGCATTGCAAACTATCCGAACATCCGTTCAGCATATCCTCATATTTCCGGCATATTTTCTCTTATCTGAATATCCTGCATGCTTCCTTTAATTTTACTTATACGAGCTGCATGTGCGCATATCATACAAAATTTTTATGTTGCTGTGTGTTTTGCTTTTTGTACACTATAAGGCTTTACTGAAAGGGCTTATTGATTTGCGGAAGTGTATGTAACGAACTAAAGGAGGAGCGGTAGAGTGATTAAAGTAGTTAAATATATTTGATTAGTCTTAAGTAGCAGCAAAATTGGAAGTAGATCTGGACTTGTTAAGCTGTCTTTCCACCAAATTTATAAATAAAATTTCTCCTAACGTATCCTACGTAAGGTAAGGTAAAAATAATGAGAAGTCCCCCAACCAACCAACCTTTAAATTTTGGAGTTTTTTAATACAAACCCGTTCATATTTTGGTAAATTAAATAAGCCTCCTGGTTTCAGACGCACTATAAGTCTATTATTTTTTATAATATTTACAGTGCATCTTCTAGTCGACCACACTCCTTTGCAACATTGTTTCTTGTTATATAAGGGTTGAGTGTGTCTTCCTGTGTTTGTTTGTATGTGTGTGTGTGTGTGTGAATCATTTAATATTAGCATTTAGGCATTAAATGTGAATTTGGCATGCAGTGCGATATGATGGCATAACTAGTAGGGTAGCTGCCTACAAAAGGGGTCTGGGCATCTGCATAATCGTGTGTATGGCACAGAATTATGCACATCACAGGCAAGAGTCGCTCTAGCAGCAAAGTGTGTGTTTATCATTATCACACATGACTTGCTACAAATTGCAACACTTTATTTGTATAGTCATACAATATTAATTAACGCTTTTACGTCAGCTCGCAATTTCAAGTGCTATGCAAAGGCAGCAGCATACGAACCAATCAACGTATGAAAATTGAGGAAACTTTCTGCTTGAGTATCTACTAGATACACGCATACGCATATGAGTGAATACCCAATAGACTAAGCTGTTCAACCAACTGCATACAATCGATATGAGTATTCGATGGCAACAATCTACTTTAAAGCTTACAATTCGTACATAACAAAAAAAAAAAAAAAAACAATATCGAAATTTTGTAAAAACTTTGTACCTAACACTTTAAGAGTTTCTCGATTTGTTACTAAGTAGAAGTTGAAGTTGATTTATTGATGCGCATATCTTTGAAAATTTTCGACTCTACACTTCCGCCAGTATTCGATAACAACATTGAAACTTTTGCTACTTTGAAAGACGAGCGGTCGGAGAAAATGTAACAAAAAAAAAAAAAAGAAAAACAAGTGGAAAGCGGATTTTTCGTACGCCAAAAAGCTGCCAAGTCAACAATCGATATACGCAAACCGATGCGCTTGGGAACATTTTAAAGAAATGTGTTTTCTCTTTGTAAAATGTTTTTTGTTGTTGCTTCTCAGGTACAGAGATTTGTCATTAACAACTGTCAAAGACATTAGTGTCTAAAATTTCAAGGAAAAAAGTTAAACTTTATATTTTTTTTTTTTTGTAAACTCAAGCTAAATCGTTGCTTAAACTTTTCGTACACTTGAAATATTGCATTGAGTAGGGTGTTATTAGTTTGTTGATATAATTTGCGACATTGTGAACTTGTGTGGAGAAGTTAAGTCCCATGATTCACTAAAAATTACTTGAGTTTTTTTGAAATATGGGGGTTGGCACTTACCATACAAATCAAAATCTCCTTCTGAGTTATTTTAATTTTTTTTTTTTATATTTCGTTGCCTTTTTTAGAAAACCTTTCCCTTTGGGGACAACTATTATGTTTTGTACCAGATAAATAGAGAAAGTTGTTTGCTTTAATCTGATTATATTTTGTATAAGGTTATGAAAATTAAGAAAAGGGCGTGAGTGGTAGGCCAAATTTGATGTAGACAGTTAAATATTATTTAGACCAGGACCACCGCTTATGCGGTTAATCTCATTAATAATAAAGAAGTTTTTGGGCTGTTCTTGTATGGCTTTGTTGATGATAGGTCAGTGCTAGCTCTGGAACCTTTACAGGATCTTCAAATTTATCAAGCTTGCTGTGCCTCGGAGCTGTGCACAATATATCCAAATGGGATTCAGTATAATCACGTTAAAGTGCAACTTGTTTCTTAACTTCAGACAGAATCGTCTTCCTAGCAGCCAATGCATTTTTCTTAGATCGACGTTGAGTTGCTGATGTTTTGACCAAATATGGGGTCACCAAGTGAGCCTCCTATTGTGTATCATACCTAAGTAGTTAACATTGTAAACAATAGGCGTTTTGACATTGTTCAGCATAACAGAAAGACAATGTGTAACGACTTTTCAGGGTTGACCGCTATGTTCCATCTAGTGAGCCATAGGCTGAAGACATCAAACTGCGCTTGCAAGATATCTGAGGCAGAACAGATATCGCTGGAAATTGGAAGATGAGCAGTATGGTTAGCATAAGTTGCTACTACTAGAGATTTTTTTCTGTGGAAGTGGCATATCTGCTGTGTAGATAGTATAAAGTGTGAGTCCAGGCACACTGCTTTGAGTGACACTTAGCGCCTACGCACCGATCTAACAACTTTCTCGAAACTGATAAAACTATGTGGTCAGTATAAAGTTAAGCTTGTAGAAGACGTCCAAAATGCGAAGCTCAATCGAATGCTTGTCGCACATCGAGTTATGTCGCTGAGCAGCGTTGTTCTGTTTGTCTAGAATTACAAGCTTAGACGGCCTTCAACCGTCGATCGATCATGGCCACATTCAGGAAGGCGTACCAGCTGCTGTAGCCTACTGCTGTAGATCCCTCCATACCAGATCATTCCAATATGTGCCCGGTCGTTCTCTTTTGCGTCGTCCTCCAATCAAGTTTGAGGCGCACATATTAACCATGCGTGCTGAAAGTCTATCATACAATCGAATGAGGAACAGAGGCTTCTCAAATGTTCCAAGAAGCCTCTGATGTTTATTGTTTTCGTTAAATTAGCTCGAACGGCCAAGTTTAGTCTATCTTACGACAATCGCTATGAAATATTCATTGGACCATTAATATGGGCTACATCCCATGTAAACCTATTCATTGTTTCTTTGTTTTTGTAAGAAAAAAATTGTTCTTGTTTTTGTTTCTATTAATTCAGCTAGAAACGACAAGTTTGATGTATTTGAGGACAATCCTTATAAAATATTTCAGAAAATTTTCAATCGGACAACTAAACGGGGTAGCTCCATATATAACAAGTAAGGAAATTTCAGTCAGGCGTAACCGACTGTAAGAGGCCCTGTACCAGTTCAGGTCGCCTAAGAAACACATTAAATGTTTCCCGATCTTATGACCAAACACATGACCACTTCTCACTGCGTGAATATGAATGAAAAGAAAAGGGGGGTCGTTCAAATTCAATTGCTTATAAAATCGTCATTTATTATCCGATTTTGATGAACTTTTTGGATTTTGGCTTAGAGAAATATTATCTCTATACTAGCATACTCAATTTTATTTATTTAGCAAAAGTAGAGGTACAAAATTTTCTAAAAAATAAAAGTTACTATTATAAGCGAGTTACGCTTGCGTTTGCGCTTTGTGTCTATGATCTCAAGCTATGCATGGGTATTTGAGCTGCTACGCTGTTCGAAAAATAATCATCCAATTGTGTCTTCTGCAGAACTGCTTTCATTGAATCTATTTCAAACTATTTGAATTTCAGTTTAATTAATACAAACTTCTATTTGGGGCAGAAAATACATACTTCTGGGTCATCCTTATGCTACCAACTGGAAATTGAATGGCTTTAGGAAATGTTAATTATTTGTTGGATTGTTTAAAGTAAACTCAAATTAACTCATGACGACTCTCTGACGTATATTTGAAATATGTGGCATATTCGTGATGGTGTGGTTCAATAAATTATGTGTTAATATTTTTGCATAATTGTTTGATTTTGTCGCAAAGTATGTTAGCTTCCACTCTGGTGTAAAGACGTTATAAAACCTGCTCAAAGATACGATTTGTGGTATGCCTCATTTAAAATTTGAATTCACGTCCATGTTTTTCAAAAACATTTATACTAATAGATGCCAGGGCTTACTGACTTTAAAACATGTGAAGAATTAATATTTTGAAGATTAATATCGCAAAAGTATTCGTCAGCGAATTCAAGAAGAATCGGTCAAGCCATGTCTGTCTGTGTTAATGTGAATATCAGATTTCATCGAATTTTACCAAAAATAGGTATGAAAACTCCTCGGGGTTAACATTGATGCAAGATCACCAAGTTAAAATACCATGCTTTCCTAAAGAAGTCGTTGTATGTCGTTTACACTTAATTGTATTAAACGCATAGAAGTTATGGGAATAATGCTTAAATCCAATTTTTGAACCATTTTTGATTAGTTCAGTTACATGGCTGTGATAAACAGGAACTCATTTAAAACAATTTTTGTTCAAATGCAAATGATGAATCATAAATCAATTGTCAAAATATTCTATCAAACATTCCTTACCTGCCTTCATGTCTCGTACTTTTGCGATTATAGGTGAGTCCCAGTTAACTATTTTTTGCCTCAAAACTTTCTACCACCTTCGACAGCGCATAGTGCCTCATCCACACCTTTTCACAAACTTTTGATTTTAACACTCGTCTGCCTAGATTATAATGTCGAGCCTGATCTTGGCCCTTCTTTACCATTTCTTGTCAAAGTAACGCGAACTTTCTAAACTTGTTTCTTTTTATTTTTATATTTGATTCAAGCTTCGATTTTCTTTGCTTTATAAATATAATTTATATAGCTATTACACGATTGTTATGCAGTGTACATAAAATTCGTTTTGTTGTTCATTTTTTCTTATCTTCAAAGCAATTTACTTTCGGCTAATGTTTGCTGCCCATTTGAGCGATTTTAATTTCCTGTAAATTTAATATAGCCAAGTGCTCAGCACTAATGTATTGCGTGCTTTGCACTCATCAGCGTGATTATCGTGTGATAATAGAAGCACCATTTTTTTTTTTTTTGTATATTTGCTTTCTATATTCAAGCACACCATGCAAATTAGATGTAAATATCTTTTGACGCCATTTTATTTAAATTTTTCACTTAGTATATATTATGTGTTGTGGTATACCCTTAGCGTGCCATGCTGCCTGCCTGCCTGCCAGTGCCTGCATTGTCTGTGTTTATATTTATGTTTAAGATATTTTATCTTAATTTTTTTTCTGTGCCTGCTTCTTCTATGTCCAGTCAAGTCACGCTGCCAGCTGCTGTTCCAACGATACTACTGGATTCTACTAACGTTTTACTTTGCTTTTGTATCGGGTAAGTAGTTGCTTTTCAATATATTTTATATATGTACAGATACATATATATATACTTTTGTTATTTGATATCATAATAATAGCCCATGGCGGCCATTTAATAGACTCTGAGTCCTTATACTGCTATATTTGTCTTAGTTTTTCTTCTCTGCATAGTCGCTTGACTCATTTTCGATTCGATTTTTCTTTCAGTAATTCAGTAAATGAATATCCTTCTTATGCATGAGTGTATGTTGATACAAATTGGTTGTGCAACTTTATTCTTATAACAATAATACCTACAGATATTAGATCTTAGTCAGCGATATAGTGTGTAAGACGTTACGAGTAAGACGTTACATGTACGACATTACGTTTAAGACATTACGTGCACGACATACCATGTAAGACGTTACCTCCAAGACGTTAGTTGTAAAACCGTAAAATTTTTTAAAAGTATTGCCAATAAAAGGCTTTTTCTTTATGTTGCTCATCTTTTACGCTGTTATGAAGCTGGGACACATTCTTAAGCAAATGAAGAATGAAGAATAGCAAAAGCCCCTTTAACTTGGACTCGTACGTGCCTATAAGTTACTCAAAACTTTTTGAGCGCAGTCTATTGACACGAATCATTGAATTGAGTTATGTCAGAAGAAGGATACCTCTCTATAAATTTCGATTCCGTAAGTCCCATGGAACATTTGAACAGCTTAACAGTGTTGTAATTTCATCCTTGAAGGATTTAAGACCAAGGTGTACTTGGTTGCCGCTTACCATGAAATTAAACAGGCATTTGATCGCGTTTTGCAAGATGGGCTGCTAAGCTGAAGAGTCTGCTGCCGGTTATTAATGCTTAATTAATTATTTGTATAACATGGCTTTTTCTGTGCTATTGGGTGACGTAGAGTCCAGTGTCAAGGCTACACATGTTTTAGTTCCACACGGGAGTGTGCTGGACCCACTATAATTTACATTTTTTTCGCACGGCATGCCCACTGGTTATGAAATACCAATTGAAGATTTGCTCCTCGCAACTTTTGTAGACTACACAGCTTTCCTGGTCAGCTGTGTCAATACTTTTGCAGACTTAAGCACTGGGCTAAGCGATGGAACACTGACATTAACCCCAATAAGTATGCCAATGTGACTTATGCCTTATGTCCAGATTCTTATTAGGGAGTCTTCATTAAGAACTAGCTGATGTGTCAACACTCAGGATATAACTGCTTTGGTGTATTCTGCACAGACGCCTGTCTTTTAAAAAACAACATCAGAAGTGTAACCAAAGCAATTACTGCAAGATTAAGAAAGTTACATTCGCTGCTCAACAGCAGAAATAAACTTTCGCTGAGGAACAAATTCACCATATATAAGAAAATTAATGTTTCAGCTTGTCGGTATGGCTTGCAAGTTTATGCTTTCGCAGCCAAATCAAATTTAGCTAAAATTACGATACTATAGGCTTGTAGTATTGATTTCTGGTGCCCCTTGGTACATGAAAAAATTGGCGATGTCATAATGCACCAAACAAAAGACTATTTGGATCGGCTACAAAACCAACCATGCAAACCTGCGAGGCACCTGCTTCAACAGCGCGTAATAGAAGGTGTTAGAGTGGCGAGAAGGCTGAGAAGATCGCAACCCCATATATACCTATAATCCTACTAATATTATAAATGCGAAAGTTTGTATGGATGTATTAATTTATGGATACTCCTCTCTTACGGCTAAACCGCTCAACCAATTCGTCTGAATTTTGGAATAGAGATAGATGGGATAATGGAAAAGATCATAGGCTACGTTTTGACAAAATCGGAGGGATCGTTGCGTCACCCCCCAAATAAGCGTCAATCAAAATTTGTCATATCTTTGTATCCATTTAAGGTACAGAGATGAAATTTGGTAAACATGTTAAGAGGATCATGAGAATTAAACGGGTTAAGTTTGTTCAAAATTAGAGGGACGGTACACTACCCCCCGTAAAGTTTCACAAATAAGGCAAAATAAGAAAAGTAATTAGATATGCTACTTTTTATCGGAAGATCCGCGGACGAAGTCGTTTTTCTTCATATAAAAAGTTCTATCGCTTAAATATGATTTCAAAAGCTGGAAGTAAATTTTTATACTTTGTATAGCAGCTCTTGATGTCCAACCTAATCAAACGCTTGTTGAACATTAAGAAATTCTTCAGAACAGTACTTCTTATTTTTTTAGGCCCTGTACCGAAGGTACAAGAGCCTATTGGTTTTGTGCAAATGTATGTAACAGGTAGAAATAATGGTCGGAGACCCCCCAAAGTTACCCCCATTATGGTCAGGAGTGATAGAGGAGTCGATATAGCCATGTCCGTCTGTCCGTCCGTCCGTCAGTCTGTATGAACGAAAGGATCTCGGAAACGGTAATAGATAGAGACTTCGTGTTTTTTGCATTTTAAAATTTGCAGCATAGTTGAGCATGAGGTTTTCTTCTCCATTTTCACAACTCTCTTTTCTAAAACGTTTTCTTTTTCATGCTCTGGTTATAGCGCCGATTCGCATCGGATTGTACCTCACAGATCGTCTATTATCACAAGCAATAAATTTTATATTAATCTACGTTAAATTTGCATCCCAATGACAAATGCTCTTTTGACGTTTTTTCACACTACCCTGGGATTCTTTCAAAATCGTAATTTTTGAACCCTGTAACCGTAACCATAGTGTAAAAGAGTACAATATGCGTGTGCAGATGTATTTAACATGCAGAAATGTTGAGGCAGATCCCGTCAGCATCAAAATTTGAATCAATATAGTCATGTCCGTGTCTGCATGAATATCGAGAACTTTGAGACTATAAAAGATAGAGACTTAATAGCGACTTCTAATCCTACTATAAATCACTTTATTAATTATAAGTGCTAAGTCTACTCTTTCTGAGTGGTTGTATAAATAACATTTTATTAATAATATTAATGTAGCTGGAAAGCCTTGATTTGGTTTATATTACATTCACTCCATTTCGTCAAATCGTGCAGATCGGTAAGCCCCAACTTTCTGGATTTTAGTACGAATATTAGCTGAAAACGCTTAATTGAGTGAATTTTGCGCTCATTGTTATTAACTATTCCATTAGAATTCAAATCGGATCGCCTAAAGGGGTCCTCCTAAAAAAGTGCAAGTAGATGGATATGAACCAATAGATCTAGAAGACTATAAAAGACAGAGCCGACAAGTGTAGATATTTAATGTTTCCTGCCAACCCCTCTATAAGCGGTGGTACTAATAGGCTGTGCATTTCTGAATCAATGCAGTTTTGTTTCCTGGTTATATTTAGCTAGCATGGCCCTAATTGTTGTATCTTAAAATCTAATAAAATATTTTATAAAGATCCATAGCCATAGAAATCTGTGTCCATTCCTTGAGCTTTATAAGAAATTCTATCTGTTTTGATTCAGCTTAGCTTGAAACGACCAATTTGGTCATTTGCTTGCTCAGCCCAAAAAAGCATCTGTTTGCAAGCGTGATACTTCGCCTGATTTCCAGGCTGACGTTGTTGTTGCTGATTATCTCTGTTCTAAGATAGACGAAGTTTTCTACAACACTGAAGTTGAAATTCTCCATCGTCACTGACCGTCTAAAACGCGATGTCGGAGTGCGAGAAGACACCAAGTACTTCGTCTTGTCCTCATCTCTTGCGTAACGATGATATCGATGTCATCGGCGTAAGCGAGCAGCATCACTTCCTTTTGGATGATCGAGCACGACATACTCTGTATGTACGGGCATTCGCGTAGGATGTATTCCATCAGGAGATTGAAAAAATTGGACGACAGAGCATCGCCCTGCTTGAAGAGAGGTCTATTGGTATCAAAGGGGTCGGAGAGTTTTTTCCCCACCCTGATAACGCTTTGTGTGTTAGATAGCGTCAGCATGCAAAGACGAACAATCTTTGCCGGGATACCTAGTGCAGACAGGGCGTCGAAGAACTTCGATCGTATCGGCGTCTCGAATGCGGCTTTAAATTCGACAAATAGGTGGTGAGTGTCTTTGTTGAACTCTCGAGTCTTTTCCAATATTTTACGTAATGTGAATATTTGGTCACTGGACGACCTTTTTGGTCTGAAGCCACACTGATATCGCGCGACAGAGTCTTATATCCAATGGAAAGTAGACTTCTTCCGCGGTAGTTGGCGCAAACAGCGGGGTCTCCTTTCTTAAAGCTGCCTTCCAGCGGGAAATATTAAAAGTTAGAAATCAAAATCAATGTGAATTACTGCATCACCCAAATATATTCATTTCCTAATGCTACACCGTGACTTGGAAGTGGTCTTTATCATAAATTGCATATAATTTGGCAAATGTTTTTAACCAAGTTTTTGAGGCTCTTACCAGCAGCATTTGCCATAGTAAATGCTAAGCCTTTATAAGCGTTTATACTTAGCTCTACAAATGATAAAGCTTGCCAAATTTAATAAAACTCCAAGACTTAATAAAACCTTCTTCTTGCTTCAATTATTTCTAATTCACCATAAAACGCAGAATTTCTTTCTACATAAAGCACAAATCTTGTACATCATAATACATATTCAATAAAACTCCATACAATAATTCACAAGAACATTCCCATTCTGCCGATTACTTCCGGTATACATTTCCTTTATATCCTCTTACGCTCAACCAGTGCGGTTTCGCTTCATTTACATGCAATAATCACTCAATCACGTACAGCTGTCTACATTAACAATATAATCTACTACATGGCACAACATCAACAGGCTATACATATATACAATATATTATATATAGGTCGTTATAGAGAAATTTCTTTCCACACAATTTTGCAACAATTTCTTCGTATTTCTCGCGACTAATCAATAAATAAATAAATAAATAAAAATCGCCTTAAAAATGGTTCCACGCTGCCACACTGGGTCAGGCCGTTTTACGAGCGCTGCGTACATGCAAATGTTTCTTTATTTATTTTGGAATTTTTTTTTTTAAATTTTTTCTTTTTTTTTTTGTACTCCACCACGAATTTTTCGCGCAAGATTAATACACAACATTGTTCAGTGAGTGCTAACTGAAGCGAACATAAAATATGTTTCAGAGGGCGGCGCTGGCGATGGAGCGGCATCAGCATCGGCATCGGATTCAACTACAGCATTTATCGATATAAATTCGTTAAGCTGCATGGCTTCATATAGCAAAAATCGTTAGCATTGATGATGCCGAAGTTGGATTGTGTTGGTGCTTGACTGCTTGCAGAATGATATTCACGTTCATTCAACAGTGGCGGGCGGTGGCCTGCCTCAATGCAATTAAAAAGAATGCTCAGCGATAAAAATTGAAAAAGCAAAATAAGAAAAAAGGAATTGCTGCTGCCTTACATTGAGAAGGCGCATTCAGCTGTAGAACATCATGAGCTGCCGCCGTATGCCACGCGTGTTCAGGCTGTCCTTGCTGGCTGTAATGGAGAACGCCAAGCAAGCAAGCATTGGGAGTTGATTTGGCATATGCTGCCCGAGACTGGCGCAAAATGAAACATTTATTTATTGTCATGCTGAAAAGTACGTCCATGTAGCATCTTTTTTTTTTTTTGCTGCTGAAGGCATAATATCTCTATTAAGGCGTGGAAATTTAAATGACATGACTGACATGCGCAAATTCAATTATTGATGTGCAAGTTTGCCTGCTTTTATAACTGGTAGACGTAGCTTTATAGAGTATATAGAGTTTGTGCAAGTGTATGTAGCAGTCGAAAGGACTGTATATCTTTAATTGCAATATGGAAAATGATCCAAAATCTGAACCAGTTATGTTATTTTTATTTAACTTCGTTTTATAAAATTTTTTTGCAGTATATAAACCTGAAAAGGACAATCAAACCACAAGCGAAGCAAAGATCCAACATGAAGGGTACAACAGTTGATTGGTGATTAAAAATTTGGTAATAGAATCTCAAAATATATGTTGGTTCTATGTGTTTGATATTCTCCAATATATTGCTTGACGTCAAACTAAAAGCTAGACGTCAAACAAATTGCTTGACGTCAAACAAATTGCTTGACGTCAAACCAATTACATGACGTCAAACCAATTACATGACGTTAAACAAAAAGCTTGACGTCAAACAAATTGCTTGACGTCAAACAAATTGCTTGACGTCATACAAATTGCTTGATGTCAAACAAATTGATTGACGTCAAACAATATAATTTCCATATTCTTACCCTAAAAGCAGCCAATATAGCACTTATAAGCCTAAACATATAATTGTTAAGCATCTGTAATCTCTTTGAAAGTATCCTTCTGTTATTTTTATTGAGTTTCCTATAAAATCTAAACTATATCCTTAGCTATTCTTGCACTACACTATCTCCTCTAACTAAACATAAACAATATAAGCTAAGCTAAAAAAGAAAAACTACAGAAAGCACTCAAATTCTTGACTTCCTTAAACACAAAAATTCTTTTATGTAAATAAAAAAGAGCTAAAAATTCGGCAAGTCACATGCTCAGCTCTATGAAATGCTGCATTTCAAGCACAAATATGTATCTAAAGATAACTTCACATGTTTCCTTGAGCATTTGTCTTCCTGTTTGGTTGACTTACAATGTATGAGGCTGCAGTATCAAGTGCAGAACTTAAGATAGTCATGCAGAGAGAAAAAAAGACGAATAGAAAAAATTGTGCCAAGTCAAGGCATGATTATTATCTTTTAACCTTTGTCGAAGCAAAAAAGATATTTTGTATAGTCAGAGTCAAGTTCCAATATATCTTTTTTTTTGTTTTGCTTTCTATTTGTACTAAAAAGTTCTTAGCAAATTTTTGTGCTTTGTTAAAAGAAATGTTTCAACAAATTTCGACATTCAGCGAAGCACAGGACGAAGAAGAACAAGAAGAAATATTACACTTTGTTAAATGGTATGCAGCATAAAAGAGCTGTTAAAAGTTTTAAAGCTGTGCCATCAAAAAAAAAAAAAAATGGTGGAAATGCAGTTAATTATTACTTTACTGTAAATTTTTTTTAACAAACTGCAACACTTGTCTCTGGTTTCAGAGAATGCTCGCCTCGGCTCGGCGTTGTTGAAGAAAACTTTGCATAAAATTACTCGAGAGCTGTTTTTATTAATGCAGCATAATATTTATTTAATTAAAAACTTTTTTTAGTAGCAACTTTGAAGGAGAAAATAAATTTTAATTTAAACATTTCGTGCGTATTTTCTCAACGATTGGGATGGTGCAAATATCCAGCTGGTTGACGTCCTCGAAAAGTGCAAGGCTGACATCAGCGCAATCCAAGAAATCCGATGGATAAGACAGGGTTGCTCTAAAAAAGCATCCTGAGACATCTACTACAGCTGCTTCGTTGTTTCGTGGTGAGTAGGAAACTACGTGGCCTCGTCTCTAAGTTTTACGCCTATTGACGAGCGCCTAGCCGCGATACGCATCAAGGCTAAATATTTTTATATTAGTCTGATTTGTGCGCACTCCCCGACGGAAAAGACGACGATGCTAAAGATGAGTTCTATGAGCGCTTGGAGCGCGTGTCTGTACGAGCGCTGTCCCAAACACGATGTCAAAATCGTGCTTGGCGATTTCAACGCAAAGATTAGGAAGGACAGACCGCCGCAGCCTTCTCAAACACACTCTCCCGACTGCTCCGGGAAACCTCTCCGATTTCTCGAGATATATGTGAGCAGTGGAAACATATCACCCGCTCCATGGATAGGGCTGCCAAGGTTATACAAAACCTGTGAAGAATTCTTGGTACGACGAGGAGTGTCGCAATGCTACTGCAGAGAAGAACGCTTCCTATCAGCGAACTATGCAGTCGGGAGCAACGCGAGCTGTTATGGAGCGATATCGAGAGCAACGGAGAGAGGAGAAACGCCTTTTCAGATGCAAGAAAAGGAGCAAGAAAGGCGGGAGTTTGAGGATGTTGAGATGTTACGTAACAGAAATGAAGCTCGAAAATTCTATCAAAAGGTCAAGCGTCTGACTGAATGTTTTAAGCCCGGAGTAACTTTCTGTAAGGATGACAATAGAAATCTGGTAACGGATGAACAGAAATCACTGAGATTATGGAGGAGTCATTTCTCCAACCTACTCGGAGGCGATGAAGCGCACAATTCCGAAGAGTTGGTTAGGAGTACGCACCAACTTTTATGCAATATATGATCCGATGAACGCATACCGAATGACTGGAATCTCAGTGTTCTCTGTCCTATCTCTGAGAAAGGAGACCCCGCTGTTTGCGCCAACTACCGCGGAAGAAGTCTACTTTCCATTGGATATAAGACTCTGTCGCGCGATATCAGTGTGGCTTCAGACCAAAAAGGTCGACCAGTGACCAAATATTCACATTTCGCCAAATCTTGGAAAAGACCCGTTAGTTCAACAAAGACACTCACCACCTATTTGTCGATTATAAAGCCGCTTTCGACACGCCGATACGATCGAAGTTCTTCGACGCCCTGTCTGCACTAGGTATCCCGGCAAATAATGTCCGTCTTTGAATGGCGACGCTATCTTACACACAAAGCGTTGTCAAGGTGGGGAAAAACCTCTCCGACCCCTTTAATATTAAGAGAGGTTCCAGGCAGGGCGATGCTCTATCGTGCGATTTTTTCAATCTTCTGATGGAATACATCCTACGCCAATGCCCGTACATACAGAGTATGTCGGGCTCGATCTTCCAAAAGGAAGAGATGCTGCTCGCTTACGCCGATGACATCGATAGCATCGGCACGCAGGAACGGTGAGTCAGCAAGGCGTTCTCGGAGATTGAAAAACAGTCTCGGCTCATGGGTCTAGCGGTGAACGAGGACAAGACGAAGTACTTGGTGCCTTCTGGCACACCGTCAACGCGTCTTGGACTGTCAGTGATGATGGAGAATTTCAACTTCAGTGTTGTAGAAAACTTCGTCTATCTTGGAACAGAGATAACCAGTAACAACAACGTCAGCCTGGAGATCAGGCGAAGAATCACGCTTGCAAACAGATGCTTTTTTGGGCAGAGCAAGCAAATGAGAAGTAAAACCCTTTCTCGACAGACGAAAATAAAGATCTATAAGACGCTGATACTCCCAGTACTACTGTATGGCGCAGAGGCATGGACCGTGATTGAGTCGGACGAGACAGCATTGGAAGTCTTCGAGAGGAAGATTCTTCGCAGGATCTTTGGTCCTATTAAAATCGGCGACGAGTTTAGGTCCAGTATGAACCGCGAGCTGTACGAGCTATTCGATGAGGTTGACATAGTCCAGCGCATAAGATTCCATCGGCTGCACTGGGCTGGGCACCTCATTCGAATGGATCAAAGAGCTCCAGCACGCAAGGTTTACATGGGGGCCCACACATGATTGGTGGACGCCGACATAGAGGACGACCGGGCACTCGATGGAATGACCAGGTATGGAGAGATCTCTCCGTACTTGGAATTCAAAACGACTGGCGCCAGCGCGCACAAGATTATGGAGGCTGTCGCACTTTCCTGGACGCGGCCATGACCGGCAGACGGTTGAAGGCCACATAAGTAAGCAAGGGGCTTCGTTCGTTTTAAGACCTTTTTGACGTTGGACACTTATGCCAATATGCTTCATTAAGTGAAGCCAGATAAAACTGCTTGAAGCGCTCGGTGCATTGTTGAGCGAAAAATGTGCCAGTTAGTATCAGATCGACACCAGTATCCAATGATGTCTTATAGTAGTGCCTGGCACGTTGGTGGACGCTTGGCACTACAAGTAGCTTTCCACAATGAGATCGCTGCATCTTTATCTGTACCCATTTTCACAAGCATCTTCTAAATAATTATGTTCGACGAGCATGAAGCACCTTTCTTAGCACTTTTATGTTAAACTGATTATCAAATAATGACACAGATTGACCGAATTTTTGATTCTACCACCAGACCCAATATTCAATGCAGTTTTCGATATGAATCATTATAAAATATTGAAAGGTGGCAGATGTCTGGATGTTGCTGAAACTTAATTATATTAAATAGTTTAGTCGTGCATCTATTAGAGCTATTTATCAAGTCATGTATATGTAATTTCTGTTTGATTTTTTAATAGCAAAATGTGGGAGTCTTCCCAAATGAAGGCAACTCCAGTATAACACATAACACAACATTTAATTATGAATACAAATAATTTGGTTTTATACAATAAAATTTTTCACAAACAAAAATATTGAGTACTGATACATAATTTGCCATCTTATGTGCTTAACGACTCCTCTGTCATCGACATTCGCAGAGATGAACACAACAATTTAAGAAGTGCTGATCCAAATTGCAGTAATTTTTGCCATATTTAATGAGGCGTGATATACCATCAGTAAGTTCAAAAATGTCTCCATTAAATTTCACTGTTGACTCAAATATGACTTTACTTGGCTTAGTTTGAAAACGCACTTTCATATAATAAATTCCATTTTCAGTAGAGAAGATAAAAGCTTCCAGCACTTTGTCCAATGCCAGTTGAAGACACATTGGATATGGTTTCAAATTTTTGTTAATAATTTTAATTGCAAGTTCAGTTGCATTCTGCACAGCCATATCATTCACATCGATATGTGTATATGGCGAGCAGAGGCAAAATTGTTCTAGAATGCCGACGGATGCACAATCGCGTTCGCCGGGAATGGGCAGAAAAAGGCTTATGTTGCGTTGAGGCTTAAGTGCAAGACTGCGTTCTTCTATGCGCAATGTATTTAAATTTTCTAGATTAAGTAGATCCTGAAGTGTGGCGTGTATATCGAATGTTGTTACAAGTTTCTTTGCATTTTGTTTCAAATTATGCATGGCAGCCGGGTAAAGACGCCCAAACCAGGCTGGATGCAGTACAAAGAGCAGCGGCTGCGATTCTTCAAGCATGCCTTGATAGGTACTTCGAAACTCACCAAATCGTGTGCCGTGATCGGACATAAGAAACACCATTGTGCGATTTAGTATGCCCCTTGCATTTAAGCTGTGCAGCAGCTCCATGAGTTGAATATCCATAAGACTAGGATAATTTATGTCCGTATGTACACCTTTTGTCCACCAAAACATAGAGAAAAATGGTTGAGTTTGCATATGTGGCAGCAGTTTCTGTACAAATTCGAATAGCAATTGTGTATTGCTACGATTACCAAAACAGTCTGCGAATTTATAATTTGAATATTTAAATTTGTTACTGTTGTGCAGTTCATTTAAAAATGGACGCATGTAGTAGTCGGTTGGTGGTTGCTTGAAACCATTTCTATTGTAGTTAAATAGTGCCATAAGTTTGGTGTCCTCGCCAAAGCTGGTTTGGTAGCCAGCTTCCTTGTAGTGTTTCCAAATAAAATCGCAATCATCGTAATGAAACATTTTCAGCTTTTGCATTTGCGCGTCGAACTCATCGTAACCATTGTAACCGGTCAGCATTGGTATAAGATTCGGATATGTATTGAGCCTCAGCTTATTGTAGCCCCAGAATTCAGCGTGCGCCAAATTTTTTCGTATATAATTTTCAGTTATTTTCATCTGGCGCAGAAAATTTAAGTGTGACACAGAGTCAAGTCCAAGTATAAGAACTGAAAGCTGCTCCGTTTGTTTTGGCTTAGCTTGTGGCGGCTTCACAAAAAAGTGCACATCCTCATCAAACATCATCCCTTGCGAGTTGTAACATTTTACAAGTATAATCTCGGCATCGTTGTGTATCTCAACCCAAGCAGATGCCGTTGATAATTTAAATGAAAAACGTTTGCCCAGGCGATTAAAGTCATCGTTTATGCGCTCCACAGTACGATAGCTACACGAGACATCTCTCAAATCTCGCAGTTTGAATCTTTTTTCCAACTCGATATCAATTTTGGGCTGCAGATAGTTTTTACCTTTAAAGGTAAATGCACGAAATATTGTTGATCGAACACATCTGACCGGCTCAATTTTTTTAAAATATTGATCGATTTCCGGGCTGAGAACATCAAGTGCAAGTACCTGGCAACCATTGGTCTTGATGAAATAAGACTGCTGCAATTTGGGCTTCGGTCGATAGTCCAATTTGTTAATCTTCTTCTTTGGATATAAGTGAAGCAGCACGTAGCACATTAAGCAGCATAGAGCAATTTTGAAAATAATTTTTTGACAAAATGTTTTACAAAACATAATTTTGGAGAAAAACAATGCGGATTTTGAGAGGCAAAAATTTAATTTAATAAATCAATTGGAAATATTTGAGCAAATAAATCAAATTTTGATTTAGAAAATATAAATAAATACTTTGAAATGTTTCAAGTAGCTGTTGGGAAAATTGTTGAGATCTATATATAAGACATTGCGGTTGAAGCAGCGCTACATTCCATGGTAGCTTACATTAAGGACTCACTGTGTTACTAAGAATATGCCAATGAAGCGCTTTCAATAATGTATAAACGAAAGCAATAATGTGGAACCTAATAGCAGTAGCACCTTACATAGCAACCATCTACTGGCTGATCTTCAGAACAAGCTAAGCCTGTACTAAGATGTACTGAAATTCAAGATCGGTTGTGGTTATCTCTTGAATAAGCGGTAGCAAACAAAGAGCCCCGGACAATAAGCCAGGCTGTATACACACGGAGCCTCTCCAATACCTGGCTGCCTCAGGGAGTAACTAAGGCCTTGCCGTGATGCTGGGGGCTATGTCACGGTGGACCTCAGCACCCCTACACTCGTGGGAACTACATGGATTTAAGCAAAATTAAAAAACTAATGTGGGATAATACTGCCACACAACTCGCTGACAGGTTAGACGTTACTGTCAAAGACGAGGGCCTAGGCAGGTCAACGCAACAAGGGGCGACGAAATGCCCAAGCGTCCTGGTGAGCGGCAAGGACCAGCCAGGACTCAGGCAGAAACTGCTACCACAAGCAGAGGTCTTATTAGCGGCCAAAACCTGAGGGCTTTCCAACCTGCGTCACAGCAGAGGGAACGCGCAATACAACACCGACCTGAGCATGGAGAGCCCGAAGGCCCTGGAGACCCACTCAAAAGGGGTCTGAGGGGGCCGGGTATAAATGGTACCTCCGTTATCTGCAAAAGGGCTTTAGACCGGAGGTAGCCAGAGAAAGGGCATTGGCACACAGAGCTCAGCCTGTGACAAATGTGGATGGCACCAACGCGCTAAAGAAAAGGGCGCAAATTACGCCCCCAAATATGGCGGAGCCCAAAAGGAGCAAGGGCAACCAAATGGCGACTAAAAGCTGCAGGGATGGACCTAGCTATGCTGACCTAGCAAAGGCCATAAAAATTGCGGTTCTTCCATACACCTACCCGGATACACCTGGCCAACGCACAGAACCTTGTGTGGGAAAGCACCAATACAAATAGAAGGGTGAGTACCTACTAGAATTTCTCCTACCAAAGGAGCTCAATATATTGAACGTAGGAAATACTCCTATCATTGTCACTAGAGCAAGGCAAGAGTTGATTGACATCATCTTCTGTAATGCCCTCATGGCAGATTTTGTATATAACTGGAGGGTATCAGATGAGCCATCTATGTCAGATCATAGGATCATACTTTTAGACATAGCAGGGGCCTCTAGCTTCAAGAAAATCCAAACTGGTCATGGAATGTAAATTAAACCACCTATGAAAATTCAATAAGATCACTCTGTACTGGGCAGCCGGACATGCGGAACTACCAGGAAACGAGCAAGCAGATGACTTGGCCAGGAGAGGGGCAGCGTCCCCTTTCATAGGCCCAGAGCCTTTCAGCGGGCTCGGACCAGGAACAATGAGATTCCTGGTAAAAGAGGAAGAAAAGAAAGCAAGAGACTTTTCCCGGGAAAAATGTGAAGGACTAAAACAGAGCAAAAAGCTGTTAGGCCCTTACAACAAGAAGAGATCGGAAATTTGCAACGGTCTTAAAAGGAAAGATCTAAGAATGATTTCGGGCTTCCTGACTGGACACTGTAGACTTAAAAGACACTTGTATAAAATCGGAATCGAAAGTGATAACACTTGCAGATTCTGTCTGGAGGATGACGAAACTCCGGAGCATATCTTGGGAGACTGCCCAGCTGTGACCCAAACCAGGCATTTATATATCTTGGCAATTACCAAGTGACAGGAAGGGCGGTGCATGCACTTAATCTAGTGGCCTTTTTCAGGGCAGTAGGGCTGGATGAGTTGCTGTAAGACAACAACTGTTAGGGCACAATAGACCTGTAAAGGTCGCAGTGCCTACTACCTTATAAAAATAATAGTAGTGCGCATAGATACTTTTGCTAAAAGTGTTATAATTCAACGATCTATGTTTAGATCAATATCCATGTTAATATTGCGAATATACCGTGGTGCACCTGTTAGAGTTCTAAGTATATGCGATTGAGCTCTTTGTATAATAATCACATTGCTGGCACTTGTATTCTCCCATAATTGTGAGTTTTATGTCTCATAGGCTTTATTACAATGCTGCATTGGGGTACTCCAGCTTTTATTGTAATCTTTCTGTCGTACTGTGAAAATTTTTGACAGAGATATGAGTCAAGAATTTTTTGTGTATTTTAGGGATGTAATCTGTTAAATATGTACTTGAGTTCGCCGAGCCAAACACAATTAAATGCTTGAATCACAACGAGATAGATTGCCGAACAATGTGCGCGGAGCTAAAACTATGTACGAACCTCTGAGATTATTTAATTTGCCTGTTAAGATAAGCAGAGTATGAGCCTATATGATGCTGCCTGTGTTTTATCCTGATGACTGTTGCTTATTTTTGCCACCACGTTTGAGAAAGTATCTGCATTAAAAAATCACGTTAAATGGGATTGTTATATATATATATCAGCTATGCTACGAAGCTTCATTATGATTTTTGGAGAAATTAAATCATGATCTGCAGCCTTTTTGTTATTAAGCTGGACTTTAATAATTTTTTGTACTTCGTAGGTGTGAACTTTAAGGGACTTACAATAGTTCGTAATTGTAACAGAAGGAAGAACGTATGCGTTTGTTGTCGGATTTACATGAAAAACATTTCCTATTTGTCTTTTCTATGTCTAGTGCGATCTCACTTTACCGAGTGGTCTTTAATGGGTGTAGAGACTATAGATGGAGTCCGCTTGCATTTTCTATTGAGGAATTTCTTGGAGAAAGTCGTTGGATGTATTGACTCTTGGCGAGTTTCTGCTCGACTTTAAGAGCTTTGCTTAGCTCATGTGTAGCAATCTTTAGTTTTTGCTTGAAGGTTGTAGATATTAGACACTGCCATTCCCTTCTTAGATGCCGTTTCATCATAACTTGCCGTTCAGTTTGATTGTTGTTTATGCTTTAGTTTATCAAGTCGAATGTGTTTTGTTATGATGTGTAAGGCTGCCACGTCTAGGAAGGCGCGCCAGTCTCCATAATCTTGTGCGCGCTGGCGCCAGTCGTTTTGAATGCCAAGTACTGAGTGATCTCTCCATTCCTGGCCAAGTAATTAAATTTTTTCTTGATATTTATTCCATTTTATTACACATTTTTCTAGCAAGTATTGCATACGTTGTCAGGAACCTACTTATAATCTTGGTTGCCATATCTGGGTCCGATCAGGCACTGCGTTTCACATTGATCGTATATCATGTTGTGGTAATTTCTACACCGGGAGTGACTTAGGATTCGGACACAATACAAATAAAATATTTGGAAATAAACAAGCTTAATGTTTCGGACAAAAAATGATTCTTATTTAAGCCAATCAGATTATTTTAACTTTGGATTTGGATCATTACATGGGGATGTACTGGTGTTGAATCTCGGACCATAAATTGAAATTCAGTTGGACATGTTCAAAACCTAGGTAAATTTTATGTTTTTGGTGTCACCGACCTTTAGACCTTTAACATCGTTGCAATAAACCAACCCCTTTGCTTTTGAAAAAAAATATCCCGAATTGGCGATCTCCATCACTATAACAAGTCACTCTAGTCTTCACCTTCTATCTAGAAGCTATGAGTTCAGAAATTTCTTTTGAAAGTCCTGTATATCAAACCAAGTCACCAAATTGGTCTTCAGTAAAACCATTGAAATTTTGGGTTGATCATATTCTGAGTCCTGTGATCATATTCTGAGTCCTTGCTCACGTTGATCAATTGCTACTTTGTCTTGTGCCTACCATGACGGCATGAACACCCTCACCCAGGAACTTCGCTGGTAAACTATTGCCCGCCGTAGGCACAAAGAATATTGTTGCACGATTAGTGATGAATCTAATTGAGATATGAAAAGTCATCGAAAAAATCTCGTGCAACAAACATTTTTAATTTATAGAAAGATAAATTCTGGTCCTGCATCACTATACACGTTTACCTTCTTGTAGCATATTATATAAATTAATAAATTTTAGCTACTGATTAATGTCGAAAATTATCTTTTTGGTCAAATCTAATGTTCCACAATTAAAACTAATTTCGAAAGATGACAGGATCCTGCTTTGAAATTTGAAAATGATTGAATATATTTAAACATAGGAAAAAAAATAAAAATTTCGAATTAGAGTTTTTGATCCTGATGCTGCCGTAATGGCATCATATAGACACGTGATGACGTCATCAGCGATCCTAAAAACAGAATTGTCTCATAGGCATAGAATATGTTTACTTCACTTTGTGGTCCTGTGTTATTACTTTCAAAGTTGAAACTATCAAACACCACAAATATGCCATTGATGTTATTTTTAACCGACTTTAAAATAGGAGAAGGTTCTTGATTCGACCGTATATATATTTTTTTTTGTTGATATCAGTTATGAACCGATTTTTATTTTTTTTTTTTAATGGGCGTACTCTTGCGTTGTTTCCATAGTCAGGATCTGATGAAGGGAGCCCATCGAAATTAAGAGGAGTAGCCCCGCCCACATACAATGTGGTGTTGTTAATTTTGTAAATTCTTATTACCATTATTTCTACCTGTTACATACATTTGCACAAACTCAATAGGCTCTTGTACCTTCGGTACAGGGCCTAACTAGTACTTTTGAGAAAGAGATGTAGCTACCCAGCTTTTTACCTTTCAATCTCATTTTATAGCAAAAAGTCATTTCTAATATGATGATGGATGTACTACTAGGAGCACACCCATGTAGTCTAGGTGCCCTAATGCCACTGTAACGGGTGGTCCAGCTCATTAGTATAACTTGAATATTTTTGCTTATACGAAATATTCTAATATACTAAAATTTAAATAGGCTTAGAGTTTGGCTCTGAATATTCATAATAGGAGCAGCATATCAGCAAATTACTTTCAAGTTGGCAGATATCGACTCACAGCAGACGTTGATGCGCTGCTTTTGTGTAACTTGCTAATTATTTGCTTGCTTATTGATGTCGTTAAGACTGCTCCTGGTGATACTTTTAACTCTGTGGAAGTAGCAGGTGCTCTTTTTCACGCTGCTGCAGTTGTTTCTGCTGCTATTAGGAACAAATCATGATGCCCTTAGGTGACCATATAATCGCACAATTGTCATTCTAGTAGTTTATCTTTAGGAGTTGGTTAAACTTTGAAACTAACCAGTTTCAGCCTTGATTTAAGAAACTTATTTAGGTTGCTATTAGAATACTGCAGAAAGTATTATTGTTTCCCGGCTGATTTGCTGCCAGTAGAGAGTCAAATCTAGGCCTACATACTCTTAGTTATATTTACCTAGACCGATTACCGAGAACCACTTTACACCATTCCTTTTACACACTACAAAGCATTATGCCAACAATATTTTTATGGCTACATACATATTATTTATGCATCTTTTGTTTATATATTTCTTCTTTGCTGCATCTCACCTACTTTCTGTAGTAACTTTGAAAGTATATATTTTCAAAATACTCTTATAGTACATACCGTGTATACTTTTATATTTTTATAACTTGACATGACCCAAATGCATGTACGTTATTTGATGTTGTTGTTGTTGTTGTTTGTACAATATATATTTTACTTAAAAGCAGGACATAGTACAACTACTATATATACTTAGTATCATTTTGTAAATTTCTGCATTATTACGGACGATGTCACTCACTACACTTCATTTCGCACGATACAGCATGAAATATGTATTCACAGAGTAGATACTGCGTATACCCTGCTTGGCTGTCAGAACGCATTTAATGCATAATGTTTGAGATGCTAATGCTGTTGCTTTTGACATTACAATACTTGAAAGCCTGCCTAAAGGCATAAATATATACATAATATGTAGATAGTAAGTATGTAGTGTTACATAAAGGTAGCTTTGCCATATACATACTTAGTATTTGTAGTGAGTGTTTGTGAAATGAAGCATGCCAGAGTTCAAGTGACATGCGCTTGTAAACTGCTAAAGTCACGTTTATGCAAGGTGCTTGAAGTGAAGTAGTATAGTGTAGCAGTAAGAATGAGGACATGAAGCTGAAAGGGCAGTAAGCCAGCATAAAGAAGCTTTTAGTGTGCTGATTTGTTGATGTATGACTTCTGATAATATGTTATTTCTTCTTCTTCGTCTTTTAGTACAAAATCTTACATTGAGTACACAATAAACAAATAGAAATGTTGTAAAAACAGTTGACCAACTTTGTTTAGCAGATGTGATTTAGATTTTTGTTTTGTTTGCCAGGCATTTTTATTAAAAAAAAAATAAAAACATTTAACACGTATGGTACTGGTTTTTTGGCGTCAGCTTCCACAAACAACAATCAAGTAATGCCTATAAGTGCACATATAAGTGGCATACTGCGCAACTTCTGCTGCTTTTATAAATTTGTATACTAAGACTCTCATTCAAATAAAATTTAGAATTTCAACTTAGCAGTCTCAGTATAAAATGTATATCCTAATGGAACCACCAGTTTTAATGCAGTTACTTTGGCTTTGCCTCCTGCAATAATTAATGAACTTTGGGTTAATTACTTTATTCGACGCATACTTTAATTTTTTTTTAATGCTTTAATTTTTTTATTTTGCAATGTTTGTTGGTCTGAGTTTCAACTGTGTGATGAGCGGTAAGCTCTATTCACTCGACTTTTGATCCTTATCCTTATCAATTATGCTCGATCTCGAGATACGCTAAAACGAATTTAAGTTGGATTTTTATCAAAATCTACGATGGTACTAACCTGCTGTTAACTAATTTGGATAATTATTATTATTATTATTATTATTAAAAGTTACAGCACAATTAAAAAAAATTTGGTACAACTAGTACTTAACTAAAGCAACAAAGGCCTTAAGCTAGCTCTTACAAATATTCGTTCTTATTAGACTTATAATTATTCTAATATATTTACATGATTTGAATTTATAAGCTAAATCTAAAAATTATATGTTTAGCTATCTATGTATTTACATGTTTGTAATCTTAATTGAGTGATAAATATTTGTTTGTTTTAGGAAGGCTATAGTAAGAGGTAAGCTATTCAGTGATGTAGATTGCTGGATTGTGGGTTTAAGGAATTGTATCCTGTGTTGTTGGTATAAGGGACAGCTTAAAAAGATGTGTTGTATGGTCAGTGTTGTATGACAGCTGTGTGTTAAATTGGTGTGACCCAATCTAATTCTCAGAAATTTTATAGTGTCCCTACGAGACGAGTTAATAATTTTGAAATTTATTGTTGATTTATTTGATTAGGTATTATTTTTATGTTAATCTTGCTTTATTGCTGTATCGTGTCATATAGGGAGGATGGTACTTTAAGTTGTCTTTTAGAGTTGGTAATTTTTAGGCCCTGTACCGATGGTAGAAGAGCCTATTGGTTTTGTGCAAATGTATGTAGCAGGTAGAAATAATGGTCGAAGACCCCCCAAAGTTACCCCCATTATGGTCAGGAGTGATAGAGGAGTCGATATAGCCATGTCCGTCCGTCTGTCCGTCCGTCTGTCCGTATGTCCGTCTGGCCGTCCGTATGAACGAAAGGATCTCGGAAACGGTAATAGATAGAGACTTCGTGTTTTTTGCATTCGACTAGGACTGCTCCGGAATTTCACAGGTTTATTTTGAAATTTTGCCCATAATAAATTTGCAGAAGGTGGCAGGGTTTTTCGAATTACTGCGATTCATACATTCTTACTTGTTATTTTTATTTAGGCTTAAGCTGCAAGACATCCTTCAGTTTCTGAGTAGTATCAAAATATTTATATCTGTGATCAATTGGCAATAATGCGTCATCTGGTGTAATGCGAATGTCTCAAATGATGCATTTCTGCACTTTATATACATATTGCTTAGAACAGAAACAATTTATTACCAATACTTGTCATCCGTCGCTCCTTTTTCAGCTGCAGTGCAATAATTTCTAAGCTAAATATACTTTAATATTTGTGCTATAGTTTTTTGCTATTTTATTATACGAAATCCATAATAGCGCACGACTAAAAGAGGTTGTGGACAAGGACTTCTGTTAATCGTAAAAATATCCAATTTAACTAAGTTCAGTAAAGTCAACTTTTGTACAACACAAAGCTTTTAAATCTTAATTAAATTTCTAATTAAATAAAACAACGAACACTCATTCGCCTTGCAGCAGCCAACCAAGCAGGCAAGCAAGCAAGCAAGCGAACAAACAAGCAAACGAGCCAAGTTCAAGGACTCGTAGGACTGCCAAACCCATGCTAGAGGGCAAAATACAGTCAAAGTCAAAGAAAAAACAAAAAAACTAAGAAAAAATGAAGGAGAAAAACGAGCAAACATTCCATTCCATACAACCGCGCACATTAGCCTTGACCGTAGTTGAAGCAGATGCACAAGCCCACAGATACATAGACATACACTGTCCCAACCACAGATATGTATCTGTGTATCTAAAATTAAGCGCATGTTTTATTTAAACTAAATTAAAAATGCAGCAAAGCCTCAAAAGTCACTTCATATGCTAAGCAACAGCAGAGTACTACGAGGCGTATGTGCAATATATGACGTAAATAGCCTTTGTATTACTCATACGCAGCGTGCTCGCAAGAAAACACTAGTTATTTAGCATTTAAAAGTCAAAAGGTGCATTTATGCATAAAATAAGTTCATAGCTGACATTGCGCTACTTCTTTTTAATATAGTTGAAAAGGTCCTGCATAAAGTAGTAGCAGCAGCCGCAGCAGCACCAGCAACTGACTGCATTTCCACTCTAAATATTGATCCGGCAATCTTATGATGTAGCTTAAAATTTCGATACGCTGCCGCCCATATCTCAAAATTGAAACTCAACAAGGCATAAAAATGCTTTGTATGAGTATCTGAGTAAGCGCACACGTTGCTATAGTGAGTGGCCTACTGCAAAACCCGACAACAAACAAAGTTGGCGCAAAAGCGTTTACGCGCATTCAAGCGCACAACTAAGAGTATTGCTTTTTTGAACTAATAGAACTACATATTACTTCTTCTTAGGTTACATAAGCATTGGTCCTGGAACCTAATAATACTTCTGCCATTTGCTTAAAGTGAGATACTAATCAATTCAGTATCCTTCCTGGATTGGCTTAGTCGTATCGATTCAACCAGCTATTTATGAATTTCTCTTTATTTTGTAAAAAAAATTTACTATTGTCGTCGTTGTTCGTCGTGCCAGTCGTTCCCATCGTGTCAGCATTTATATTTCATTGCCTACTTTTAGTTGCGCTGCTTCTATCTTAAGCTGTATGCACGCCTCCCAGTTGTTGACGAATGAGCGAAGTGTACGAGTAGAGGACGGAGCCCACTAGTATTGATTATTAATTTGATCCGCTGTCATAAGCTCAGATAAGCAGTTGAATACCTTCAACACTCCGAACTTAAATGTCTACAATCGAATGGCTTCGCAGCCGAGTGTTTAACTACGAACTTTGTACGGTTGAAAAAAAGTTATAGGTCGCGAAAAGCATTTCACAGGGAGATCTTATTTCTCTAAACTGAATATATAATGGATGTCTGCCTATTAATTGGTTGTGCTTATAATGTACAAACTCTTCACCACAAACATTAATCTTTTGGAATGGCGTTGTGATAGGATAAGCACAACTAAACGATCTTTGACCCACAAAAAGCGAAACTAATGCTCTCCGCACGAAATGTAAGATAAAGAGCTTCAGACTTTCAAACTACCCAAAAGAAGCAAAAGACTCATAACTCGACTGCAGAAGAAACTCTGAAGGATAAATAAAAAATGCAATGGATACCTTTCATGTTTATAAATGCATGTTAGGAAGGCAATGTGAACAGTGACCGTATATCATTTAATTGTTTTACACTGTGGTCTTCAGACCTATGGAGCCTTGGTCTGATGAGAAGTGGCTAGTATCAAATCTTAACTACTGAACTTCCAAAAGGTATAAATAGTAGCGTCTCTGAGCAATATTTGGTCCTTGTGTTCCTCTGCGTAATCAGCTTTAAACATCATATCTAATCTAAATCCTACAGTCATCTTCTTCTTAGTAAGAACTGAGGCTAAATTCAAGACGCTAAACTGTGCTGGGGACACAACACCATCTTACGTCTGTATTCGACACTACAAATGGCTTGACAACTTCGTTACCAGACTTCTGGAGATGGAAGACTACAAGTTCGCTAAGCTGATTAGCACTGTGCAACCCTTGGGAATATGATCCTCACGCCACAAGCAGGATCACGGTGGCAGCACACAATCAAGTCCAAAAGTACTCAATCGAACTCAAATGGCTTCCTGGCTGTTTTGTCATATCAGTTAACGAGATGATGCACCAGATTGTTGACAGATATTCACAAACCTTTGGCTAGGTTAACAAGAGAGTTAGCTATTAGCAAGTCCCAAAGCACTCCGGCCGGGATATCAAGCGAAGCGAACATCTTAGTGTAAACACTTTATCCTATTATCAGAGATGCATGCCCCTATCAGATACGCATCAAGCCGTTCTGTAATGATCTAATAAGCCTAACCTAAACTTCGTGTAAAAGAGTTTGCAGAAATTGCATTCACAGATCGGCGATCTTCATTAAAAAGTTTCTTTGATTGTTTGCACTAACCCATCAGTTAAAATAAGAGATACCCCTCTGTTTGTCTGTGATATCCATTCTTTCTTTGTTAGATATCACTTGAAAAAGTTTCTTTGTTTTATAAAACCTTTGTCATAAACAGTTTTTCATACTACCGAAGGCCGTCTGTGTTCATTGTATAGAGAAGAACCTCTTCTACAACTTAACGTTGGCAACTTTGGGAAAAAATTCTTACAGAACGAGAGTGCAACAGTACTCTTACTTTCGGCATTTACCAGCTCCATTGATGTGTTGATTTATTCTATTTAGTATATTAAGTCTCTTGTAATTGACCGGGATAGCCATGCCACACTTAAAACCTAACCAACTAGGGCTACACTCAAAACACAAGCGTTTCCAAGACAGTGGAAGATGGCGGCAATTCAAATGATTCACAAGCCAGGCAAATCAGAAAGTGAATGCGAGTCTTTTAGGCCAATTAGTCTCCTGCCGTGCTTATCAAAAGTATCAATTGGCTAGGTGAAGCCCTACTTCAAGACAATATATTGCCGAATCATCAGTATGGCTTCAGAAAGGGACGCAAATCGTTGGAACAGATCCATAGACTGGCGTGGCACATATTGCAATGCAGTATTCATTGACATACAACTGGCATTTGATAGAGTGTGGCATGATGGACTTTTGTTTAAAATAAAGCAATACTTTCCAGCACCCAACTGTGATCTCCTTAGAGAATATCTGGCAGAGCGAAAGTTCAAGTTTAAGGTCAAAGACACTTACTCGGCCCTCGTTTAATGAACGCTGGAGTACAGCGGATCTACTTTATCCCAACGATCAACAAATGAAGGCCGCCAGCAAAGCTCTCTTCCTTGCCACTTAAGCAGAAGATATTGCTGTGCTCTATAACTCTAAATGCCGAAATGAGGCTGCAAATGGATTTCAAGAATATATAAACTCATTGGCAGACTCCTTGAAGACTACCAATCCTTGCTTCACCTTAAAAACACCGGTTGGTCACTAAAGGCCAAAAGAGCTATATACGTGCATTGCAGCAAAATCTGACTATAAACGCATTCTGCAGAATCGTACCATAAGATCGTACCATTACGAATTGCTCGTGGCTCCACCCTTCATCGTGACCTCAACCTGCATACTGTAGAAGAGCATACAGAAAGACACACCAGCAGTTACAATGATAGGTGCTAAGACACCGCAGTATGCTTGCGAGAGGCCTACTCCCCAACTGACCTCTAAGACGCTTAATGAGAATGGGGTTTGCCAAGTCAGTTGGTGAACCGTAAAACCTCTACTTAAGGTCGGAAGAGGACGCATGGAATACGGTACTCACTGCTCGTCTTCTTCGTTAAGATAGCCTTTAGTCTGACATTGTGGTTATCAAACCGTGGTTAGTTTTGATTCTATGCTATTATGTATTTCTATATTATTTATGATGCTGGACATCAATGAACGTTTAAGTTTATAAGCACGTTACTGCATTTCATTTATACCCTTTATATATATATACCTTCTTATCTCAAGAACTAAGCCATTTCATTAAGAGATATCCGACATTCAGAAATAGTTTTTTAAATTAAAGAAAGCGAAACAAATGGCTATGAGTACAGCTTGACTGTTTGGGCACAATCAGATTATTTGCGCAGCAACCAGACAACCATTAGCCAAATCACGGCATCCTGGTAAGCAAAAGCTCTGCCTAGTAGACAATGCATTGGTCAGGTAGCCTACAGAACTTTTTAACATTAGATTCTTGCGGAGACCTCCATTTTTTTACATGACCTTCCAGCTTGAAACCGTCCATTTTGATATTGAGTGCTTCTTTATGTCTATGTAGCTAATTACCCTTTATGTTGTGTGGGTATTGAAACGAAAGCTTCTTTATCAAGGTTTTGATTGGGCATACAGTGATCGACTATTTTTGGAGTCCACAAAGTAAAACTATTGGCAGAAGTTGCAAAATTATGTTTATCGCATCCGTTAGAGTGGTACTCAAAGCAACTTTAACACGTAATTTCTCGCTATTTTTGTCTTTCTCTGAAAGCGTTCTGATGTGTATTTTCTCTAATGATGGTCATCAAGCGAGTACAGCATAGAGTAATATGGAATATAGTTAAAACAATCGGGCCATCACCCTTCAGCTTGTCAATGCGTTGTTGATATCTTCCGGGACAACATTATCAACGGAGTCTACGACTGACAGAAGAGTCTTATAATATTATTTTTTTTTTTAATTTAACACACTTGACTTTACCGAATCCCAAGTTTTTCATTTAAATTCAAGATTGTTAGTTTGAGTGTTGCAAATGTGATATACGGCCAGACTCATTCAATGTCTCATATGCAGATTTAAGTTAATTTATGCACCCTGCATGAATAGTGTAAAATACTTCATCTCAAGTTGGCGTGACAATGCTTTCGGCTGTAAAGCAAACTTGCTTGTATGTATTAAAAGCCTTTAACTAAATACTACGCACTGGTGGAACGCAGTGTTATACATCTTCTGAATAACAATTCACCCTATTAGATAAATATTTTTGATAAATTATCAAATTCTTTTGTTATTGTTTAGAAAAACGTATATTAAGCAAAGAACACCCTTTTGCCAACAACAAAAGCACTAAGCAACCTAACTGAGTCAGCCGCATATGGCCAGGCAGCAGGTGGCGAAAAGTTGAGGAGAGTAAAGCAAAACGCTGAAAAATGCTTTATGCTTCAGCATTTTAGAAATGCAGGCAATAATACAAATGCTGACAACGCAAGCAGAAACAGCAGCAATCGAAGCACCAGCAGCAGCCATCGTGCAGTGCAGCCTGCATTCTGTGCTTCCTCGCTGTGCTATGTGTGGCAGGAAGCGACAGGACTGGCGAGTGAGTTTAAAATTGCTTTGTTCGAGCGTTGGTTTTTGCTTTTACTCCAGTAGCAGTGCCACGCCCATAAAAATGTGTCGCAATAGAGCGCTGTCCACTTACTAAGTTCGATACGGTATTGTATATACTTGTAAGTGTGTGCATCTGTGTGAGCCCTCTCGCTTTTTCGCTGTGTTTGTGTGTGTTTGATTGTGCCACTGTTTGCCCTCCAAATGTACAATAACGCTTACGGAATTTTAAAGAGGCATTTTAGATATTTTAACAGGTAGTAGTAGCAGCAGCAGGCTGTCTGGAACTATAATGTCGATGATTGGATTCTTCTTAGCTAAATTAGTGATGCACAACGAATGTCTCGAATGAGATTCAAAAAGTTTACTTTTGAAAACGGAAAAGTGATGGTTTTGTTGTTTAATTATCAAATTGAACCTCTTGATGTGGTAATATCACGTGTCGAAAGCTTTTGTACGCTGATATTAATTTTGTTACTAAAGATTGATTTTACTATATACCCACCGATGCACTACTACCCATGTAGAAGAAGAGTATTATTTTGGAAAAAACATAATAAACCACATGAAACAAACTGCAGCCGTATGTGGTCGACTTTAAAATACCCTGTGTTCCTTGAAACTAAATGTATTCGAGTATTTTATCGTATTCGAGATTTCAGCCTGGAACCAAGTCATCTCTAATCACGGTAGTCAAAATAAACCTCGAAACTCTAACATGTTCGAATAAATCGTTGTGGAATGTACAAGGTGTGACCTAACAATAACAAAACTTTTCTGTTCAGTAGCACCTGCCATACAAGCAGATGTGAAGCTTGTACGGCTGGAATGTGATCGTAGAATAGCAGTTTTCAATTTTGGAAAGACAAAATAGTCGCACGGTGATAGATAAGACGAAGGTTGATCGATCATCAAACATTAATTGACTTTTTGGTCTTGTGAGGTGGTGAATTATCATGCAATAAAAACCATTGTTTTCCTTTGGAATATTCGGGCATAACACGTAGATCTCTCGACCACAAACAATGTAAAACTTGTAAATAATATTCTTCATTGACAATTTCACCTTCTGAAACAAATTTCTTGTAAACAAAACCCTTGGAATCGTAGAAAATTATGAGCATTGCCTTGATTCTTGACTTCTGAAAACGAAATTTTTTAGAGTTTGGCTCGTCTTTGAACTGATGTGGAATAAATCTTCACACACCTTTCTTTTACGCAAATCGTCAGTTAATATTTTGCAGGTCTTTATTTTGCATCACCTGAATGCGATTTCAGTGTGATTTGGTACAAGTACCTCACAGCTGCACTCTGTACCTTCAGATGGGAGCAACGGCAAGAGTGTAGGCAGCTCTCTAAAAGTGCAGAGCCAGTGTGTTTCGTCTGTTTACCAGCCAGTAGAGCTGCCTCATTCTGACGCAACCACGGGTGACCAAGTTTTGAGCAATCGCGCGCCAACGTCAACATTTTGTCTCATCAACATATGCCTGCGTGAGGACGGTATTATTCAGCCAGACATATGAAGGACTCCCTCTGCGTAGTGTGAAGCACACGTTAATGCACTTGGCCGGATTTAGTTTGATGTTATACTTACCGGCCCACTGACACGGTTGAGCGCGTACGTACTCCTGCACCCCGACGGCCACATTGTACTCGCATTCTGAATTGTACAGAATCTCAACATCATCTGCATACGATGCAAGTAGTACTTTTTTCCAGTGCGATTATGTCTACGGTAGGCTCAGGGAGATCGGCTGTAAACAACGAGTACAGTAGTGAACCTTGAGGGAAACCCGATTTTAAACATGCATGTTAGACAGCTCATCTCGACCTTTCACCTGGAAGCAGCATTCCTCCAGATAAGATCGAACCATCAGAAAAAAGGATGCTGGGAGTAACGCCTTGTTCTTAGCCAGCAGTCCGGCATGACACACTCTATCGAAGGCTTCCTGCACATTGTCAAATATTCCATTGCAGTACTCCTTGTCGTCTAACGCTGCACTCCCATCCGCTGTAATATAACTGCCAAAATGATCACCAACATAGTCTAAGTCACTAAGCTACTGATTAAGTCTCCTCTGTAGACCATCTAGCGTCTTCGCATTTGTGCGTTTTAGGACCCCGTCTAGGACCACTATGAAAAAGAGTGGTTAGACTACACAACCTTCTCGGACACCTCTGTTTATAAAAAATTGGTGCTTCTGTTGCCTTTAAACCGCATGGTGAGAGCTGCGTCCTCGTAAAGAGTCTTTATGAGATCCAACATTTTATTAGGGATCCCACAGCTGCTCATTGACCTTCACATCGCGTTTCTATTAATGCCCGCTTGAAGTCCACAAAAAGAAGGTATAATGGGGACCTCCACTCGACCGATTGTTCAACAATGATGCGTAGTATATTAATCTTGTCTACACAAGTCCGATTTGGTCGGAACCCATTCTGTTCTCGCCGTAATTGGATGTTTAAAGTTTGCGAGTATCTATCTAAGATGATGAAAGCCACTACTTTTTGGATGCAGTTCAAAAGCGTTATACCACGCCAATTTCTGCACTGACTTAGCTCCCCCTTTTGGGGATAGTGACAATCACCCACTCCTTTCAGTCATCTGGAATAGTCGCAGATATCCATGCTGCACGAATAATGGGGTGTAAGGCGCGTGAGATAGTGTTTGCGCTGTACTTAAGCAGTTCGGCCGGTGAACCATCTGGCCCTGCAGCTTTGTATCGCCACTAGGGACATAGTTCATTGTAAAGTTGAGAAGGTTATAGAACTCGTCCTTAAAATCATCTGTGTCTGGTTCAGTAGGTGCATAGCACTAGACAATGGTTATGTTGCGGAACTTACTTTTAAATTGAGCTGTTATTTTGCGGTCAAAGATAAGCTTGTACTCTATTACCGCGCGTTTGAATCTTTTGGCTATTATTATTCCTTCACATATTTGCTCTTCTTTGAGTGTAGCTCAAAGATAATGTAGATAAAAAAGTGATCTGTCCGTTTGCATACTTGTGCGAGCTTAGAAGGATCAGTAAGCGAGCGCACATTCCATGTTCCTATTCGAGTCAATTGTTTAAAGCGAATTGTCGTCATCGTTGAACGGTTGTTGTTGTTATATCTGAGGCTTGTTTTCGTTTCTTGAGTGAGTATAATTTTTACGGAAACCTGTTTTATGTCTGAGGAAGGACATATTGACTTTTATTTAAAAGAGTTCGCTCTCTCCGCCTGACTACACACTTCCGAAGAGTATGGAATATATGATTTACCCTAGCCTCTCATTCCATCTTTACCATTCTTTATTATTTTTAAATCGATGTCAAACTCAAACACTCAGTATGCAAGCAATACGCTTACTGCTTGTAAATCTAATTAGTTGCAATTGCTATGAATGAAAAGATTTTATTTCGATTTGTATATATCGCAGCAAAAAATCCACAAACTATCACTTTTCGCTCGAAGCATTCAAGTAGTGATAAAAAATTGGCATTCGCCGGCACTTTAATGATTTAATAACATTTAAACTATTGCAAAACTCAATCAGTTTTTTCCAATATTTCCCATTTAAAAACTTTTAAATTGCTTTACAGAAACATATATTTTAATAATTTTTTATATATTCTATTTGGCATATACGACACGCTTACAAAAAGCGTCAATTTAACTTTGGTTTTTTAAAAAAGCGTGAAAATTATTTGGCAACTTTACAAATAATATCTCACGAACGAATTTTCAGCGTTGCTAAATTGTTTTTAACTCTTTTATGAATAACTGAATGAATAAGGACCTACTGATACTTTGGGCTGCGGGCAATCTAATGGGATATAACCTGTGAATGTAGCTGTGATTTTCATATTCTTAATTACTTAAAATGATTTTACTTTATTTAAGTTAATTTTCTTTCATTACAAACATGGCTTCTTGGGGATGGCCGCTTCACATAGAGATCAAGTGATATATTCCGCCTATGCCACCATTTACCTCCCACGAATATGTGCTTAGGTAAGTACATAAATTGATTATATTAAATTTCTTTTCCCACTCTTCATTCCGAACTTTCAATTGATCCCTATTAAATATGGAAATTTGTTTCCACTTCAATTGCACTCCAATCTATACAATTCTTCTACTGTGATTGCATTAGAACACATTGTGGCGCCAGAAAACTACTTCAAATGATGCTATTCGAGCAGCGAAAGTGAAAAAGTGACTCCTTGACCTAAATACATGCACAATTCAAGTTGATGCAATATGAGACAATAGGAGACATGTGTAGTGGGGGAGTTGGCAGTAAAAATTGCAACATAAATTCAAGTAAAATGCAGAGGAAACAGAAGACAAGTGGCAGCGCATGACAGAACCCGTTGGAACAAAGTTGTAATCGAACTGATAAATCAATACAAGTCATATTAAATGCGACAAGATTTTAAATAAATGTTGCTGCAACATGTTGCAAAAGGCTTAAAAACGGCGGCAATATGTTTCAATGAAGTTGTTTGAGTTTTTTCTTTTGGGAGTGTCTATGCGCAAAAAGAAAAAAAAAAAGAGTCTGAGAGTCTGAGCGCCTGAGAATATGCTTAGCAATTTATGGCAAAATTTTATAGCATACTTTCCAAAAGCTCAGAAACAAGAGCTATGACAACATTTCTGCAGTAGCAGTTGAAAATGGTTTGCGTAAGGTTTACTAAGTATTAAAGAAGTATATTAAGTAAAGAAATATTATTATTTTGTGCATTTATTTGTGTAAATTGATATTTTATATAAATATAAAATAATAATTTATATATATCATTTATATATATGTTTTGTTTAATATTTCTTTCATAAGACCTGCAGACACAAACTAAAGATTCGCCAAAGTTCAACAGTAATTTCGCAAGTTGAGTGCTTGGGTCGAATTTTAATTACTGAGTTAAATTACATTGCCCTTAGCATTTAGTTATCAAGAATTATAAACTTGAAGCATCTTGATAAGTAGCAGACAGTTGAACAAAAGTTTATTTCTTATAAAATGTTGTTGGCCAGTAGTGGAAGCAACTTTTGAGATTGAGGCTTAAAAGAAAAACTGCACAAAGTAGACTCAGAGTTGTGAATTCTTTTGATTAATTTATTGTTTTACAAGCATTTTTATAACCCGTAAAAGGATTTATTATATCTATGCAAATATGTGTAACAGGCAGCAGAAGGTGAGGCAGACCTCATAAAGCATATAAATATGCTTGATCAGCAACAAAAGACGAGTTGAGATAGACATGTCCGTATGTTTACGTACGAACAACGCTAATCTAATATACTATAAAGCATTCATGTTTGGATATTCCTTCTTCTGATAAATTGTATTCAATGTGCATGTACATACCACCTCCGCAATGGTACTAGCCATACAAACCTACGCCTCCTTCTTTGTTTCTGTATGAATAAATTTATATTGTTGTTGTTAGTTTAGCTAGGAAACACAGGTTTGATCTAACTCACTTTAATCCTTATAAAATATTCCATTTTGGTTCAAATCGAACTACTAAAAGTGGTAGCTACCATATAATTTTTGAGTTTTGGATCCATTTTTTATCTACAGTATTGAAAGGCATACAAACTTGTTCAAATTGCGTCAATACATTGTCAAACACTCATTTAAAGTGATCTCACGGTTGCACTTATGGTTGAGAGTGACCAATCGCGCCACATATCGCGAGAATAACTTTCCATGGATTTTATCGAGAATTTCTGCATGACTTCAGAGTTCGGCATCACTTCTGCTGATACTTGAAATATTTTATATTATTATATTAAATTAAAAACTTCTTTGCTCAAATCAACTTCGATCCAAATCATTGCATATCACTTAGTCTGAAATAAAACAGCAATCGACTGTGTGGCTTATCGAAGCTGAGCCAAATCCAATAAAAATGTATGAATTAAATGGTCGCCTGTTTCTTTGCAATAACCGTATCATTGGAGCAATGTAGGCACCATTCGTTTGCCAGAAGCTAGCAAATAGTTGAGGAAAACATAGAACTGTTGTTGGTTCATGCTCCAACATTATAATGCGAGCTCTAATATATGACTTATTCGTCTTCCTGCACATAAAAGACAATCTGCGAATGCAACATATTTCATCAGCAGAAGATGCCGTTGCTGTGTTCAAAAATCATATTTTCTAGTTTTCTCTAGTGAAAAGGAAAAAGTGATTATCTATTATAAAAGATAATTATTTAAAAAACATCTAAGCGCTTTCCAATAAAAACCGCTTCGTTATTATTAGTCTCACAATGTAAATAAATACCCTTATATTCGCTCTACTGCATACCAACTCAACTTGGTGTTTATTTCTTTTTTCAGTGTAATAAACTTTAAAAGAACCTTTTCGAAGTTAGTACAAAAATGTTTGAAGAATCCAAAATTTATTTAAAGAATTGAAACAGGAAATTTTTGAATCCTACTCCGATTTGCAAGCATAGGATCAAGGACTCCTTATCAAAGGACTGAATATGACCAGTTGGTCTGCATGTTTGTTAAATGTTGAAAGCTCAGAACATTTCGTTGAAAAATAGATATCAAATAGGACGACGATGAACTTAACAGATAATTGCTAAAAAGTGTAAAAAACACGACTGCAACAAAACCAATTTCACATTAACCGGACTGGTATAAGAACTAAATGAGAATTGTAACACTGTGACAGGACAATGAATGAAAATGCATCTTTAAATTGATAAAGATCATTAATGGTCATTCAAAATGAAAAGTTCGTCGACGTTAACTTATTTCTTTTATAGATTATGGAGTCTGGTTGTCGCCATATTGAATTTTACTGTCATAACTTTAGTGAAAACCGCAAGATGTGGATGTGGTTTCGTGGTGAGTAGGAAACTACGTGGCCTCGTCTCTAGGTTCACGACTGTTGACGAGCGCCTAGCCGCGATACGCATCAAGCCAAAATATTTTTATATTAGCCTGATTTGTGCGCACGCGCCGACGGAAGAGAAAGACGAAGATGCTAAAGATGAGTTCTATGAGCGCTTGGAACGTCTGTACGAGCGCTGTCCCAAACCCGATGTCAAAATCGTGCTAGGCGATTTCAACGCCAAGATTGGGAAGGAAGGAATCTTTGGCCCAACCGTCGGAAAATTTAGCCTTCACGACACTACCTCCAATAATGGAGAGAGACTAATCGACTTCGCCACGGGTCGGAACATGGTAGTTGGTAGTACCAGATTTCAACATCTTAACATCCACAAGGCTACATGGCTGAGTCCTGACCAAAAAACACGCAACCAAATTGATCATGTTCTGATTGATTGTTGGACGTGCGAACGTTGGCCACTGGCCAACTATGCAACTATGGACATACTCTCGCACTTTCGCTCTCACGCACTTTCGCTCTCTCGCTCTCAGTAACGGGATCAAAAGCGCAGAACATTACAATAATACACATTAGTTTTAGGCATACATTCTTTTTGTAAAGAAAGCTTTCAGCACTCTTTGTTATACTACTAAATGGAAAAGACGCATTTTTGCATTTGCTGGGAACGATAAGCGAAGAAGTACAGTGCCGCCATCAATCAATAAAACTATAAGAGAATATATTCGTTGCCTCGCACCACTTTGGACACGGGCAACTGGTAACTGGCGCAGCCGGTAAACTATAACGACAGTCATACTAGCCCTTACTTACCTGTAAGTAGAAAAAATAAAAAGAAATGAATGAGTGTTGAAAAATCTTGAGCTGTAATAAATAATGTGAATGTGAAACAAAACTTATGCATGTATAAACAGTACGGTCGTGGGACGCACACAAAATTTTTTTATTTATATCAAACCATACAAACCAAAAAACAATGTATGTAATCACTGCCGATTATAAACGGCCAAGCAGCGTACGTACATCCAAATACATACAAAAGCGACATGGAAGCAAAATTTTAAAATAAACTTGTGAAATTCCGGAACAGTCCTAGTCGAATGCAAAAAACACGAAGTCTCTATCTATTACCTTTTCCGAGATCCTCTCGTTCACACAGACGGACGGTCGGACGGACGGACGGACATGGCTATATCGACTCCTCTATCACTCCTGACCATAATGGGGGTAACTTTGGGGGGTCTCCGACAATTAGTTCTTCCTGATACATACATTTGCACAAAACCAATAGGCTCTTGTACCTTCGGAACAGGGCATAAAAATATATACATCAATATATAAATATATAAGCGCCTAAAATTATGCAACAAAAAATTTAATATTTTAAAGCGCCTTCCTCGGCGATTCTCAAAAATTGATATACCAAATCATTTTGACTGTAAAAAATAATAGCGTTGGCCGGAAATGGCTGCAGCAATGGTGTGGCCGGAAACCGCCGATAGTGGCCGGAGTCTGCCGGAGACCACCAGTACTGGATGTAGGCTGCCGCAATAGGGTGGACGGAACCAGCCGCAAGTGGCCGGAGACCTCAGCCTGTAGTGGCCGGAGTCTGCCGGTAATGGTAGGAGCCCACCCGCTGCCGGAGGATACACGCTGCCCGGCGGTTCCCGGGGATACCCTCTGACCGTCAGGGGATTACCTCTGCCCACCTGGTCAATGACCTTTGGCCCACGGTCAAAGGTCATTGACCCCGGGGGGGTCAAAGGCCATTGACCCCGGGGGGGTCAAAGGGTCAAAGGTCATTGACCCCGAGGGTCAAAGGTCATTGACCTCGGGGGGTCAAGGTCATTGGCCCCGGGGGGTCAAGGTCATTGGCCCCGGGGGGGTCAAAGGTCGTTGACCCCGGGGGGTCAAAGGTCATTGACCCCGGGGGGGTCAAAGGTCATTGACCCCGGGGGTCAAGGTCATTGACCCCGAGGGTAATAGGTCATTGACCCCGAGGGTCAAAGGTCATTGACCTCGGGGGGTCAAGGTCATTGACCCCGGTGGGGTCAAAGGTCATTGACCCCGGTGGGGTCAAAGGTCATTGACCCCGGGGGGGGTCAAAGGTCATTGACCCCGGGGTGGGTCAAAGGTCATTGACCCCGGGGGGGGTCAAAGGTCATTGACCCCGGGGTGGGTCAAAGGTCATTGACCCCGGGGGGGGTCAAAGGTCATTGACCCCGGGGGGGTCAAAGGTCATTGACCCCGGGGGGGGGTCAAAGGTCATTGACCCCGGGGGGGGGGTCAAAGGTCATTGACCCCGGGGGGGTCAAAGGTCATTGACCCCGGGGGGGTCAAAGGTCATTGACCCCGGGGGGGGTCAAAGGTCATTGACCCCGGGGGGGGTCAAAGGTCATTGACCCCGGGGGGGTCAAAGGCGATTGACCCCGGGGGGTCAAAGGTAATTGGCCCCGGGGGGTTCAAAGGTCATTGACCCGGGGGGTCAAAGGTCATCGACCCCGGGGGGTCAAAGGTCATTGACCCCTGGGGGGGTCAAAGGTCATTGACCCCGGGGGGGTCAAAGGTCATTGACCCCGCGGGGGGTCAAAGGTCATTGACCTCGGGGGGGGTCAAAGGGTCATAGGTCATTGAGCCCGAGGGTGGGGGGGTCAAAGGTCATTGACCCCGGGGGGTTCAAAGGTCATTGACCCCGGTGGGGTCAAAGGTCGATTGACCCCGGGGGGGTCAAAGGTTATTGACCCCGGGGGGGGGTCAAAGGTCATTGACCCCGCGGGGGTCAAAGGTCATTGACCCCTGGGGGGGTCAAAGGTCGTTGACCCCGGGGGGGGTCAAAGGTCATTGACCCCGGGTGGGGTCAAAGGTCATTGACCCCGGGTGGGGTCAAAGGTCATTGACCCCGGGGGGGGTCAAAGGTCATTGACCCCGGGGGGGGTCAAAGGTCATTGACCCCGGGGGGGGGGGTCAAAGGTCATTGACCTCGGGGGGTCATGGTCATTGACCCCGGTGGGGTCAAAGGTCATTGACCCCGGGGTGGGTCAAAGGTCATTGACCCCGGGGGGGTCAAAGGTCATTGACCCCGGGGTGGGTCAAAGGTGATTGACCCCGGGGTGGGTCAAAGGTCATTGACCCCGGGGGGGGTCAAAGGTCATTGACCCCGGGGGGGGGTCAAAGGTCATTGACCCCGGGGGGGGGTCAAAGGTCATTGACCCCGGGGGGGGTCAAAGGTCATTGACCCCGGGGGGGGTCAAAGGTCATTGACCCCGGGGGGGGGTCAAAGGTCATTGACCCCGGGGGGGTCAAAGGTCATTGACCCCGGGGGGGTCAAAGGTCATTGACCCCGGGGGGGTCAAAGGCGATTGACCCCGGGGGGGTCAAAGGTAATTGGCCCCGGGGGGTTCAAAGGTCATTGACCCGGGGGGTCAAAGGTCATCGACCCCGGGGGGTCAAAGGTCATTGACCCCTGGGGGGGTCAAAGGTCATTGACCCCGGGGGGGTCAAGGTCATTGACCCCGCGGGGGGTCAAAGGTCATTGACCTCGGGGGGGGTCAAAGGGTCATAGGTCATTGAGCCCGAGGGTGGGGGGGTCAAAGGTCATTGACCCCGGGGGGTTCAAAGGTCATTGACCCCGGGTGGTCAAAGGTCATTGACCCCGGTGGGGTCAAAGGTCATTGACCCCGGGGGGGTCAAGGTTATTGACCCCGGGGGGGGGTCAAAGGTCATTGACCCCGGGGGGGTCAAAGGTCATTGACCCCGGGGGGGTCAAAGGTCATTGACCCCGGGTGGGGTCAAAGGTCATTGACCCCGGGTGGGGTCAAAGGTCATTGACCCCGGGGGGGGTCAAAGGTCATTGACCCCGGGGGGGGGGTCAAAGGTCATTGACCCCGGGGGGGTCAAAGGTCATTGACCCCGGGGGGGGTCAAAGGTCATTGACCCCGGGGGGGGGGTCAAAGGTCATTGACCCCGGGGGGGGTCAAAGGTCATTGACCCCGGGGGGGGTCAAAGGTCATTGACCCCGGGGGGGGGGGTCAAAGGTCATTGACTCCGGGGGGGTCAAAGGCGATTGACCCCGGGGGGGTCAAAGGTAATTGGCCCCGGGGGGTTCAAAGGTCATTGACCCCGGGGGGTCAAAGGTCATCGACCCCGGGGGGTCAAAGGTCATTGACCCCTGGGGGGGTCAAAGCTCATTGACCCCTGGGGGGGTCAAAGGTCATTGACCCCGGGGGGGTCAAAGGTCATTGACCTCGGGGTGGGTCAAAGGGTCAAAGGTCATTGAGCCCGAGGGTGGGGGGGGTCAAAGGTCATTGACCCCGGGGGGTCAAAGGTCATTGACCCGGTGGTCAAAGGTCATTGACCCCGGGGGTCAAAGGTCATTGACCCCGGGGGGTCAAGGTCATTGACCCCGGGGTGGGTCAAAGGTCATTGACCCCGGGGGGGTCAAAGGTCATTGACCCCGGGGGGTCAAGGTCATTGACCCCGGGGGTCAAGGTCATTGAATCCGAAGGGGTCAAGGTCATTGACCCCGGGGGGGTCAAAGGTCATTTAAAAAATTTTAAAATAAACTTGTGAAATTCCGGAGCAGTTCTAGTCGAATGAAAAAAACACGAAGTCTCTATCTATTACCGTTTCCGAGATCCTTTCGTTCACACAGACGGACGGACGGACGGACAGGGCTATATCGACTCGTCTATCACTCCTGCCCATAATGGGGTTAACTTTGGGGGGTCTCCGACAATTAGTTCTTCCTGTTACATACATTTGCACAAAACCAATACGCTCTTGTACCTTCGGTACAGGGCCTAATAAAAAGAGCACCCCGCTAGAGAAACATATCTCACGCTCACACACACACTCAAAAGGGACTTAGAATCAAACACTGTTAACCATTCCCGCATACAAATTTTTAGCTAATTTAACTAATCTGAAATATTGTCGTGATGTGGTGCTATCGAATCAAATGTTGATAACTTTAGCAGTCACAACAGAAACGAAACACACATACAAAAAGTTTAAATATATACACACACACATATATGACGCAGTTAAACGAAAATCAAACGCTGATAGTCGCTGCCGCTGCGTCACATAAAAAAAAAAAATTTCAAAACTATATTTCCATAAACTGTGGCAGCAACACGAGCACTATAGGCGAAACAAATTACGAATATTTGAGCTACCCACTTATGCCATACTACTTATACTACATACATACATTTCAAATCGGTTACTGCACACACATTTTGATACCCGAACTCGAGATTGGCGACAACATATATGATTCATTTCTTTATAAGCATTTTGGAAATTTTGTATAATATTCAAATAACAAACACTTTTTATATTGCAGAACACAAAAGACAACACAATCACACACACAAACACAAACAAATAAATATTTCTACATATAAAACATATATAATAACTTATCAGCAAACATATAAACACTGCATATTTACAACTTGTTCATTATTCTTTCCATTTTGTAAGATAAAAGAAAAGTCACTTAATGTCCAAAAAACTCGCTCAGGTAGACATCCAAATACCCTTCCGGTAATTAGAGAACAACTTGAACCATTTTTCCAACAACAACCTACAATGGACTCAGGACATGACTCAACCCCTGCTTCATTGACCCCGACTGTTAGCACCTCTAACACATCCTTGTCAACCACATTTAAGCCCAAAGACATTATGACTTTCGTGGAGCACTTGCCCACCTTCGATGGCACCCCTAGGCAATTAGATAGGTTCGTTACAGGCGTCGAAGAAATCCTTATGCTCATTCGAGGAGCTGACCAGACACCATATGGCTTACTCACCCTAAGAGCCATAAGGAACAAGATCATATCAAGGGCTGACGAAGCTTTGGAGTTGGCCAACACCCCATTGAATTGGGACGATATCAAGGCTAACCTCATTCGGCTTTATTCAAGCAAGAAGAGTGAGGCTAGTCTTCTAGGCGAACTCAGAGCATTCTCGGACAATCAATCCCTGGGGCAACTTTTCTTCGGCATATCGAAGATTAAAAGTCAACTCTATTCAGTTTTAAGAAATAGCGAACAAAACATCTCTGTTTTAGAAGCCAAGAAAGTCGTATACAACGAGGTCTGCTTAAACGCTTTTATTACTGGGTTGAGGGAACCACTGAAAACCCTCATTAGGCTAAAAGTCCCCACCAATATCGAACAAGCGTATGAACAGTGCCAAATTGTACAGTCTACCCTATTATAACACGGACAATAAAGCAGACCGAGGACCCAACGAACTGAGAGACAACCGTAACGACCGCCACTATCGAAATGATAGGAGCAACCGCAACGACCACAACTACCGCAATAATAACAACAACCGTAATAACCGTACATTTCCTTACTCAAATCAATCTAGAACCTCAAATTCTCACTATAGTACACCTAACACGAGGAACAACTCTAACTATAGTCGCGACAACGAAAGATATACCAATAGGAAAAACCCTTTTAACTCTGTCCAGTCACAATCCAACAATCTCCACAATATAGAAGAAGAACGTCAAACATCGAACCAAAATTTTCAAATAGCTGCCTCGGGAACCCAACAGGATACATAAGTCCTGCCACGCATAGTTCTTCGCTCCCATTCATAGAAATCGAATCCCTTCCTACTACCCCTTTAAAATTCTTAATTGATACTGGCTCCACTAATTCCTTCATCGACCCCAACCAAACTGAATTTCTAGGTCATATAGTGACACAAGAGGGCGTAAAGCCAAACCCCAACAAAATAGCCGTCATCAAGAACTTCCCTTGCCCTACAAACAAAAAAGCAATCAAGTCTTTCCTTGGCCTACTGGGCTACTACAGGAAATTCATTAAGGATTTTGCCCGAATCACCCAACCTATGACTAGACAACTAAAGGGCAACAAAGTAGTCATAGTCGATAACGAATTCCGAGAGACATTTGAATTTTGCAAAACACTTCTCTCCAATGACCCAATCCTCCAATACCCAGACTTTTCCAAACCTTTCATATTAACCACCGACGCGAGTAACTTCGCCTTAGGAGCTGTTTTGTCGCAAGGGACTGCTGCAAATGATAGACCAGTCTGTTTTGCAAGCAGAACTTTGTCAGACACCGAAGCTAACTACTCCACTATTGAAAAGGAGATGTTAGCTATAATATGGGTAATTCAGTACTTCAGACCGTATGTCTTCGGAAAAAAATTCACAATAATTACCGATCATAAACCATTGACTTGGCTTTTGAACTTTAAACAACCCAATTCAAAAATCATTCGATGGAGGCTGCAATTGTTAGATTACGACTTCGAGGTCATTCATAGGAAAGGCTCGCAGAATGTAATTGCTGACGCCCTCAATCGGACGGATACTACCCTACACCACAATGAAGCACTCATTACACCTAAAACAAATTTCCATACAACTAAACCACTCAATGAATTTAACATTCAACTCGTTTTCAAAATCGACCCCAACACTGGCTGCACTACACTAACCCCATTTAAAAATAAACTGAGGAAAGAATACTGTAGGCCCTTGTTTGAGTTTAACGATGTTGCAAACATACTCAAGCAGTCATTAAAGCCGAACAAGACATGCGCAATTTTTGCCCCCGACCACATTTTCGAACTAATAGAAAAAGTTTATGAAAGTTTATGTTTAACAAATTTTGCCTACAATTCAACATCGAATTACACACAACCTCATTCCAACAATCTTCGAGCAATTCTCCTGTAGAAAGACTTCATTCCACTTTAACGGAAATTTACAGAATAATACTCGACACTCGAAAACAACAGAAGTTGAATAGTGAACATGATGAACTAATGACTGAGACACTAATTACTTACAATAACGCAATACGCTCCGCAACTAAATTAACTCCTTTCGAATTATTTAGTGGTAGAACCCACAGATTTCACCAAACTGTTAAATTCAATAACGAACACGATTATTTAACCCAGCTAAACCAATTTCGTGAAACATTATATCCTAAAGTAAAAGATCAATTAGAAAACGACTGCAAAGCTAAATGAGACAAGAACAGACCCGATAATGTTAGAGCCTAACATTTCAATCCTTAGGAAGGAAAATAGACGAAATAAATTAACACCCAGATTCTCCCTACACAGAGTTGTCCAAGACGGTCCCCATCACCAGCATATTTGAAGCTGAAAGAGGGCACATCTTTGCCTTCAATGCCAGGAACATAAGGGTCCAGCAGGATAATGGCGACGACTTTTCCATCAGCGGTTCGGCCATTATTCGATATGCAAATCACACACTGCGCATCAATGCGATTAACTACGAGAAGTCAATAGAAACAACCATCGAGCAACTGGAGTTAATCCTACCCCCACAACGGAGTCTAACAAAGAACATCACCATCAAGATCTTGATTCTCGAAAAATTACATCTGGAGGCAATTGAGATGCCCAATTTTATTTACTACATCCCATAAAAAAAAGAACAGAATAGAACGAAAGCATCCTTGCAGCTTATGGCTATGCCGACGTACACAACACATCGTCCATATGCAACCGGATCACTAGCTACCAATCTACGCGCCGTCAATACCTTCTGTACCCCCGTCGCACTCAGCCACTGGCCAACTATGCAACTATGGACATACTCTCGCACTTTCGCTCTCACGCACTTTCGCTCTCTCGCTCTCAGTAACGGGATCAAAAGCGCAGAACATTACAATAATACACATTAGTTTTAGGCATACATTCTTTTTGTAAAGAAAGCTTTCAGCACTCTTTGTTATACTACTAAATGGAAAAGACGCATTTTTGCATTTGCTGGGAACGATAAGCGAAGAAGTACAGTGCCGCCATCAATCAATAAAACTATAAGAGAATATATTCGTTGCCTCGCACCACTTTGGACACGGGCAACTGGTAACTCGCGCACGAGATTGTGGAGACTGGCGCGCCTTCCTAGGCGCGGCCATGACCGGCAGACGGTTGATGGCCACATAAGTAAGTCTGCCTAGTCCACAATCTCAACTGAGCACGATTGTTATAAAGCTTCCATTTGGCGACTAGCATGTAGCTGATTATTATCATGCCTTCCTCTGCAAATATGAAGCAAGACTATCCAGCATATTAATTCGAAGAGCAGCTCGTTGTGTCACTCTTTGCAAAAGCAACCTAAACCATTGCGAAGCCCCCACTAAAATTTCTTTTAGTAAATATCAAACGTTCGTTCCTCAAATGCCTCCATGCCCTAACATCAAGATTATTTTAATTTGAACCATAAACTATCACTTTAATATATTTTTTTTAACAGTTTATCTTCTTATGGCACGGAGAGGTAACTTTGTAATTGAGGAGTTAGGAAATTTTATGATAATTTAGAATTAAAAATCTCTTTAATTCAGCTTGCTTTAACCTTAGGTATTTGAAATGGTGCTGTCTCAAAAGCATGTATGTGATGTGTGTGCTACTTACTTTTCGAAGGGAGGGCGACAAGAGGCGGTGCTCCTTGTATACAGGATCACTTCTGTAGTAATTCATACGTTTTCCACAGTAGCTGCTCTTCCCTACAACGGTGTAAATAGATTTCTGATTTTATTTCTCATCCATCTTAAATTATAATAAATCTATCAACCTTTTGCACTTCAAGCTGCCTCACTACTGTCTTTCTTGTTTGTTGTATTTTGACTGAAGGGTTACATTGAGCTTAGCATTAGCTGCTGCCCTCTTCATCACTTGTCTGAGTATATGTTAAGATTTTAAATCTATCTCGTTTCATTAGCTCTGTTTTTTTTTCGAAACTAAATTGAATTTTCGATTAAGAAATATAAATTTTTTATTTCATTTTAAAAATCAAACCATTTATTTACAAAATTGTGCAGAAGATTCAATAACAAAAATAAAATAACAAATTTTCGCTGTCTTAATAATGCCGAAGCTTTACAAAAAAAAATTCAATATAAGGATTATCCAGCCGGTAGCACAAGTTTTAACAAACAAATTAGTCTTAGTTCTACCTGATCGATGCATAACATTTAAGCAGAAGAAAATCCTTTTTATTAAAATAAAAAAAAAAACAATTTAACTGAAGGACATTGTAGCTTCGGTTCTATGGAATTAAAAATACTTGCTTATTTTCACATCCGTTTACACAATTTTTTTTCTGCCATTCTCCATTTTCTTTCAAACGTCATGTTGACAACAATGCACGACAACAGCTGCTCGCTCCATTGTCCGTTTGCGACGTTAAGTATTTTTTTCAAACCATACTCTTTGCGCGCACTGTATTCTGTTTGCTGTTGTCATGCTTGTTAGCTCTTCAGACGGATTAGAAACAAATGGACGACGGCTAGGCATGAGAAAAATTCTAAAGCAAAACTGCAGCTTAAAAACTATTGCCACGTTGAAACGATAGCTTTAATACCCTACACATGATTTGTCGTATTACATCGTGTATGTATAGCCTAAATGAAAATAAAATAAGTATTCTTTGAGGTTAATTCGAAATGTTTGACAGATAAGTTGACTTAAATACTAGAACACGCATGCCTTGGATAACTTCTGAACAACTGTTTTGGGATGAGCGAATTGTGAGAAGGTGGCAAACTTTTGTAATGCATTAAATGCGGTATTGGAGACCTTGCTTTGTGTATAAATTTCTTCTGCCCGTGTGTATGTGACTAAACTTCTCCTAAACGGCTGGACTAATTTCAACATAATATTTTGTGTGCCTTTGAGTGGGTTGCTGGACCGTGAAGATTCGCCATTGGACCCCAATAGGTAAAGCAGTGATCAGGTTGGTTTTTTTTTTCTAACTTTCATTGAGCACCCTGTTTGCTTTGGATTCACAATTGCATGTGGTGGGGTCGATCACTGAACTCTTTCTAAACGGCTGAAGCTCTGTTAATAAAATTGTATGTGTGTGTGTTAAAGTAGTTCCCTGAATGATTTAGATGCACAATTCGATCCATTGGGTGCTGCTGCAATTCTGTTATAGATTTTTCTTTTTACAAACTCATCGATAAACTTATCATATCCACTTTACATCATATGCAGGGTAGGGTATAAAAAGAAGTGCAACAAACAAATACGTAGCTTAAATCAATAGACGAAACGAAAGCAGATTATTCCAAGCTGCCAGTACGAATTAAGGGCTTTAAACATTTTTCACAACATTTCAAATGGTAAACTTTTCTCTCTCTCTCAAGTATGGCAAAATGCAATAAAAATTGTTAAAATATTTTTACAAAATGTTTTCTCCGACTACTTTTGACTTATTTATTTTATTTGTTCAAGAGACTGCATGCACTTTTATGCTTGGTCGGCAAAAAAGCAAAAGAAGGAAAAAAAAGAAAAATATTTATGTATTTCCAGTGTTGAATAAAAGTGAAAAGTTGCAGTTGTAAAAGTAAAACTGAAACTAAATATTTTGCTAGAAAGTTGCATTTCATGCCCTCTTGGCTGGCTTTTGCAACAATAAGGAACCGTCGACATCATTTGCCATAAAGTAGAAATAAAATGCAGTTTCAAGTGTTGTGAAATATTTTTCATGCATTTCGAATGTTCTAATTTACTTTTAAATGTGTTCCATTTTCCGTTTGCTTAAACTACTTTTTTTTTTTTTTTCTATTTCTATAAATTTATAAATCAATTTGGGTTTAGTTGAATTGTTCTTTGATATTCCGACCAATTGATTTACATTGAATGAATATATTTTGCTTTGTATCTACAATCGTTTTTTTGTTAAAGTAATTAAAGACTTCAAAAGTCGATTTATTAAATTGCTATAAATTGTGCACAGACTAACAATTTGGGGCAGCAATTAAAATATCAATTCACATAATGCCGGATTGGCTTCAAATATATTTACTGCATACTATGAACAAATGTGGTGTATGCCGGATACTAATCTGTCGAGCATCATGTCTATTTATTTAACTTGCTTTAGTTTGACTTAAAAACAATTTTTTTTTCTTTAATTTGAAGACATTTTTAATTACTTCAAAATTTTTTCAATTATTATTTCTATAAATTAAATACATTAAAGATTAGAGACTTTGTTTTCCAACAAATGCAATCCATTGATATAGTTAAAGAGTAGAAAATACAATTGCGGAATTATTTGTGTTCCAATGTAGCCATCCGATGTAGCTTCTATTTAAGAATTCTCCAGTTGTTCTGACTTCTCATAAATGGTCTAAAAAACACCAGGAACACTTTTCCGCACTCTAAAAATCAAAAAAAAAGTGTGAGTTAATATGATTTAGCAATTGGTACTCAAACAATTTAGCGCATTACACCAAAAGCTAGCTAGCTGGCTATCACTAGCCGTTGCCTGGCTGGCTGGCTAGCACTAGCCGCTAGCTAGCTAGCTGTCTGGCTGGCTAGCACTAGCCGCTAGCTAGCTAGCTGTCTGGCTGGCTATTACTAGCCGCTAGCTAGCTGGCTGGCTGGCTATTACTAGCCGCTAGCTAGCTGGCTGGCTGGCTATTACTAGCCGCTAGCTAGCTGGATGGGATTGGAAATTTATCTGCTGCCAGAAAGTGGTCAGATTCAGGTCTTTGTGCAACAGAGTGTTTCTAATAAACTACTCGCAACTGGTGATTAGTCTAGTGACTATATTTTCCGTTGCCTGTAGGCTATTGATTTGGCTGTCACTCGCTATACCCCAGATTGGACAGCCATATTTCCAGATCTGCACATTAATCTGTTTGTAAACAGTTACATTGTTCCTAAGCGGCAAGTAGTGCTTGGCCACAGCAGCTCTTACGAGAGACCTAATAGCTTTTATACGGGCAGCAAATGTAAGCCTGCGGTCGAGGATGATGCCAATGTATTTGGCATTATCAGTCCGCAGGACGGGCACCTCTTCGACGCGTAAAGCGTAAAACAGACATTGGCTGACTTATAGCTGCTCATACTAATGTTCCAGCGTCTCACCCATAGCGCGAACATTGCGGCGTATTTTTTAATGTAGCCACCATCATCCTATTTGAATCAACACACCGGCTTTCGTCTGGCAGTGCAGTAGGGGGCCTAGCATACTTCCTTGTGGCTTTAATGCTTTCACATTGTACTTCGCATAATTTGTCGAGTGGAAGAGGACCGAAAACTGCGTTTCTATGGCGCAGGCAGTTTCTCCTTTATTTTTGCCAGTGGGCGCATGTGCCATACCCGGTCAAAGGCTTCTTTTATGCCCAAGATACCATGATCCTGACAATCCGGGCAGCAATTAGTCTTTCCAATACCTTCGAGATCGAAGGGAGGAGACTTATCGGCCGGTAGGACGCATGGTCCGTTTCCAGCTTGTTAGATTAATGGATCATGGAAAAAAAATTAAATATTTTTTTTTGGTTTGGCAAACTGTCATAAAATTAAGTTATTTAAGCCTATTTAAGGAAAGGAAGGAAAAGCGCAGCAATGTAAGCCGGAAATACTATTAATATATATAAATTTAAATAAGTTTTGAAATCATTTTATATTTGTAAGTTGATTAAGGGCTTAAAGAAATATAAGGTCGATTGTGATGAAATTTTTGTGTAATATTGTTTAATGAGAGCGGATGTTCTTAGCTTATGTGAGGAGACGAAACAACGACACGCAGTAAAGTGTACACAAAATTAAATTAAAGAAATCATATCTCAGAAGCTATTTGATATGCATGTATAATATTTAATGCAAATATAAAAAATATCATCGTGATATTTTAAAAATTTGACGGAGCCAAGCTCTATATGAGTGAACTACAAATAAGTGATAATGGATACGTTCGCATGCTTATGTTAAATTTCTGCTGATTAGAATGCATCCTACAGTTATTGTGGATGGATTCTAAATTATTTGTAACATCGTCGTGGATTAGTCAATAACGTAAGAAAATATTTAATACCAAATTGCCACATACTACTTGGTGAAGCAAAGGCTTGATAATGTCACAAGATTTTGTGAAAAATTCAATGAGTCGAATATACATCCAAGCAACCCTTTTTGGAATGCCTGGGACCGGAAATAACCAACAACAAATGCGTCAACTAGAAGATCAGTTCATGCTTTCAAAAATATGCTTCACAAGATTGTCATGTTGTATGGGATACTGCATGAGTTAAGCATAGACAAGCGCTTAAAATTTCAGCGGCTGCATTGGACTGCTCATTGTATTGCGATGCTCGAAAGGGCTACTGCATATATGGTTTATGAGCAAATTTGAGTGGTGAACAACGTAGCATAGGTTGGATTGACCAGTTATAAGAAGATATCTGTTTACTTTGCATTAACCATTCATTTTGTCGTATCTTTCGAATAAAACCACAAGCTAAGACATACGACGAAGCAAATAATATGTCAAGCGCATTTCAACGCACAACACTATTATTGGATTAATGAATATATAATTTTGACTTTGCTACTGATTGTTGCTCGTCTGACCGAAGTTTTTAAGCCCGAACTAATTTTCTGTAAAGACAAAAATGGAAAACTGGTTACATACAGGAGTCATTTTTCTAACCTACTTCAAGACGATTAATTGCAAAATTCCGCCGATAGTGAAGTGTTGTCAGAAATCTTATTTAATGATTTAGTGCACTTTTTTTCCAGGACATTATCTGGTGGCAAAACCTCTTGGTAAGGACCTGCGTTGGAAAGGGACATTTTTCATTGAGATTCCCTTCAAAATTTCATGACATTTGGAAAAGTTGAAGTGGAGTTATAGCGTCTAATGTGACAGTATGATTTTGTCATCGGTACAAAAATGAGTGTCGAACACAGAGCCAACACTAAGTTTGGTTTTAAACTTGGTAAAATTTATGAAACACGTTTATGGGAATAATAGTCAATCTAGTATACCTATTTACGACTGCTATACACGTTTCGAACACCATTTGGAAGACTTGAATGACGACGAACGTTTGGGCCTGAAGGGTTTTGCGCTGTTTTCAATCTGTTGATGGAATACATCCTACGCCAATGCCATTACAAACAGAACATGTCGGGCTCGATCTTCCAACAAAAATGTGTATATATCATCGGTACACAAAAGATTTTCGGAGATTGAAAAACAGTCTCGGGTTGGACGGTCAGTGACGATGAAGAATTTCAACTTTAGTGTTGTAGAATACTTCTTGGATTCGAAATGACCAGAAACAACAACGTCAGCCTGCACATATATGCTAATCGAAGTAAAGCTTTCTCTCGGCAGACTAAAATCAAGAACTACAAGACACTGATACTCCCTGTCCTACTGTATAACACAGTAGCATGAACCACAATTAAGTCAGATGAAACGGCATTGGAAGTGTTTGAGAAAAAGATTTTTTCAAGATTTTTGAATCTATTAGAGAAGGTGACGTGTTTTGTTACCATATGAACTATGAGCTATATGAACTATCTAATCACATTCGAACGGACAAAAGAGCTGCAGCACGCATGGTAAGCATGGTGGGCCCAATTTTGTTTCTGGAGAGATCTCTGTGTACTTGATATTCAGAGTAATTGGCGCCAGCGCGCACAAGACCACTTAGTGCAGCATTGACCGAACCACAGTTAAAGGTCATTTAAGTAAGTAACATAGTGACTTAGTTGCTATTGCTTACCAATGCGAAATATTTGTTTGCTTCAATACGCGAGACGCTTACTTCAGCAAAAATTTCTGTAAGCTTTACGTTCTACTTTAATAATTTTTGCAAACGAAACACAAAGCGTTTTATGTTTTGTAAATCGCTTGCAATAAGATAAATAAGTGCATTAGGTCATGTTTCAGTTCCGCAAACGCTGTTGTTTAAAACCTTTTATTAAATGTTGATAAATGATTTTGTTTATCGTTTATATGGGTGTGGAACATAGCCTTCTCCAGTTTTTTACTAAATTTCACAGTATTACTACTCCAATTCCTATTAACAGATTTACCAAATTTTATTGCTGTACCTCAAATAGAGGTTTATCGCTTATATGGGAGATGGGACATAACACCCTCCCTAAACTTGACAAGATTCCTGCCCTAACTGAAGTTCTTCTGTGAATTTCAGCTCAATTCGTCGGACGGTTCGACATTCCATAAAGAACATACATAGATATACAGCATTCGCTTTTATATATATTGATAGATGAATGAAGAATATATTAATTCAAAATTGAAGTAATTCATATAAAATCACACATCGGGCTACCCCAAAATACTCTATATGCAGCATTCATCCATAAGAAGCCGAAATATATTTTTAAGCTGATATTCATTTCTCTAAAGAAGTTTTACATACAAAAACAATCCAATAACTGGAGTCAAAGTAACGAAATTATTTTATTATCGTTGGGTCTTGAAACGTTTGTGAGAATGGTGTGTGAAAATAAAGTTAAAAAACTCAAATAAATTATAACATATTAAAAAAACAATGAGTCTTATTATTATTATTATCAGAAAAACTCATTAAAAGACTCAAAGCTAAAAAATGCAATATAGCACGTATAGCAGCTAATTAATACTCAGTCAACCAACGCAACTGAAAAGTGGAACTTTACTTTGCCATTAAAAATAGCATTTTTGAGATGCGTTACGCAGTTCCAAGATTTCGGTTAAGCTTCGATTGATTTGTAAGAAAATTGTGATCAATAAGTGAATAAAGTACATTTATACACGAATTCTGCTGTTAACATTTTCTTAGAGTAGTAAACAACTAAAATATATTGTTAGCGGCTGTTAACGAAGTGTACAGCATTGCAATATTAACATTAAAATTGGGAGTCGTTGCAAGCTTGCTAAAAATTTTTAAAATTTATATTTAAATTGCAATTGCAGTACAATTCATCTCAAAAATATTGAAATCATGTGCTAAAGCGCAGTCATTTAATATGTTGGCAGCATTGGCATTCATGTTTTATGAGCTACAAATACTTAGTTAAGACAGAAACTAATGTTTCGCATTCATAGAACTCGCAAATATAATCGATTTTTATTAATTTAAAATGAATAAAGCGCGAAAAAAATTTATGCATCGCTGGAACAACGTCAACAGGTGAGTTTTGATTTCTTTAATAATAAACTTCCTTCGTTCTAAAGTAATTTACACGTTTCTTCCAGTTGCTTGTATCAATAGACATAGTTGGAAACACTGAATATAGGCATGATGTAATATTTATTTTAACATGCCAAGGAAACGATAATAAAATAGTATTGAGTATATTTGGACTATGGAGTATGTAGACTACTTAATTACTTACTACTGCAGGCGCCAAAGGAAGTTGAGTATGCAAAACGTGAAGACTGGCCACTGTGCCCAAATTCTTTACATGAGAGACCAAACAAATAAATAACTCATGTTACCAATAGCTTCGCTGATACCTTTCCCTTTAACACGCACTTCTGCGCTGGTAATAATCAGTAGAAAATATGTTAAATAAATATGGGCACTACAACAGTTACAAATCGTTACAAAAAGTAATAATGTCACTTGTGTGTGGAGATATATTACATATTACATGAGTCTATATATAACAATGGTTCCAATGAAGAAGTATTAAGTGGAAAATACTCGATTCATATTACAGCAATGGTGATATATCAAGAAAAGAAACCA
>JAWNNP010000724.1:0-212844 GCA_035044805.1 Leucophenga maculata
CACTATTTGTTTTATTTTTAGGCCCTGTACCAAAGGTACAAGAGCGTATTGGTTTTGTGCAAATGTATGTAACAGGTAGAAATTATGGTCGGAGACTCCCCAAAGTTACCCCCATTACGATCAGGAGTGATAGAGGAGTCGATATAGCCATGTCCGTCTGTCTGGCCGTCCGTCCGTATGTATGAACGAAAGGATCTCGGAAACGGTAATAGATAGAGACTTCGTGGTTTTGCATTTGACTAGGACTGCTCCGGAATTTCACAAGTTTATTTTAAAATTTTGCCCATAAAAACTTTTATAAGGCACTTATACTTGCAGTGAGAAGTGGTCATATGCTTGGTCATAAGCTCGGGAAACATTTAATGTGTTCGTTAGTCGACCTGTACTGGTACAGGGCCTCTTGCAGTCCGTTACGCCCGACTGTAGTTTCCTAACTTGTTAATATTTATTTAGCTAAGTTTATTTTTACTAAAGTTCACAATTAATTTTGGTAACGCGTAACAAACGCTCGAACTATATTTATTATTAATAATAAATAATAACATGTAAACAAAACTGCATGTAAATGCGTCCAACAACAATGCATATGTTGAAGCATAAACCACAAAAAAACACTAGCTCTGCCCACCGCGGCAGAGATTTAACGCGAGTTGAAGGCGCGGAGTCTAATTGCTTCTAATGCAAATAATCAAAAGAAGCAAAACAAATAAAATCTATCTAATAACAAATATTATTGGAGAGAAGATTATTACCGGTATCTTCTCTCTCTCGCTTGCTCTATTTCTATTCTATTTTGCTATTGAACAGGTTCAGAAAAATAACTAAAACTTAACCCATTATTGACCTCTGCGGCATAAACAATACGATTAATTACGCTCTCAATAACTCACTTCGAACTCTCCGTTCTAACTATAATAAATTCTTTCCTTTTTTCACAGCACCCAAAACCAAATCAACTCATAAGAAAATATAGACCCGCACCGCTTTCAAAAAACTAAGCGCCAAATTGTTTCGGACTCATCTTCTAAACTCGAAAAGAAATAGATAAATCTTGGTGAGAGAAGCGAGGATTCTTCCACACCGCTACCAAGATAAAATGGCAACTCAAATCGTTTTGGACTACTTGCTACCCAACTCTCAGCAGATAAGAAAACGGAGTACGTTAGCTATGATGACCTAGGGGATCTACCCAGCACCAGCCATCAAGCCGCCATTGCTGCGGCAAATCGTGCAGCTGCCGAAATATCCCCTAAAGCCACCCCAATAGTAATGGAAGGTATTAATGATGTCAACCTACTGATGCAGGGCATCAGAAGAGTTACGGACTTAGGCAAGGTTGATGCTAAGGCCCCAATGGGTATAGTTATGCGGCTCTTCACAGCTGTCATAATGGCGAACAATATTAGTTCCACTCCTACCAGCTCAAAGAATACCGGCCGTATAGAGTATGCGTCAAAGACTTGCATCACAGCACGCTGCATACTCACATCAAAAAGGAAATGGAAAAGTTGGGCCACAAGGTGCTTGATACGCACACGCCCAAGACATGCAGCGCGACCGGCAGCCCAGTCGCCGAGCCCATAAAAATGTTGTTTTTTAACATCACCACTCAAGGCGGTGCTGGCAATTAAGATGTTGCTACACATGAGGGTCAAAGTTTAACCTCTCCACAAGCGCAACGACATTGTGCAATGCCGTCGATGTCAGCAGTTTGGACATTCGGCCAAATACTGCCGCTAGACTTTCATTTGTGTGATATATGCCGGAGAGCACGAATCCAAGAAGTGTACGGACAGTTAGAGGCACAGCCAATGAGCGACTTTGATTTTATGATTTATAAATAAGTTAATTTACTTATTTATAAATTAATCAATTTATTTATTTGCAGGCTCTATATATTAAATCTAAAATCAACTCTCTGCACTCAGTTCAAGAGAGGAAGATGGAACTGATGATGATGATGCTGAAGCAGCAACAGACACAGCAGCAGTGGCAAAGTCTCAATTTGCACATTGCTCTCCAAGCGCAGCAGAATCCATAATATTGCCACTGCGCATCTAAGTGTGGAAGGCCATTGGCGTGTCCACGAAGCTCGATTGTTTCGTGCAGCGACATAACATAAATTATTTCAGCTCAGTGAGAAACACTGCAGAGTGGAGGGAGCAACAAAAATGCATGGGTATGAGGCCTACGCTGTCAATGATCCAAGCGCTGGCAATGTCAGAGGAGGAGCAGAGATCCTGGTCAAGTCCAGTCTTGTGCACTTCCCATTGAAACCTCTAACCACTGGAAAGGTACAACTTACGTCAGCAGTCATCCAAACGGCGCTAGAAACCATCAACATTAAAGAGATTTATTGCCCCCGAGGTTTGCATAGTCTACCGATGAGTATGACAGTTGACGCATCCCGCTGGTATTGGGGAGCAGGGAAGTGTAACCAGAGAGGCCGAGTGCTTGCGGAGTTTATTCTGGCCCGAAGGTGAACGCGGTAGCAACAGTAGGACCTAAGTGGTATACTTTAGGTAGCAGAGGCACGCCAAGCTGAATCGATTTTGCCATGACGAGTGACATCCTGGGTAGCCAAGTAAATATAAGGGCCGTCGTAGAGCTCAGTTTCGACCATTTGCAGTTCATAATCGCGCAGGATGCAGCCACCATGACATATTCAAGGACAGAGCGTCTAATAACCAAACGCATCAAGTGATTCTGGAGCAATTGGAGCGTTCACTGCACTTTAACATAGAGATCAACTCAGCGAAAGACATAGATGATGCTATTGACCTGTTTGCCGATAACGTCAACAATAGCCGCTCGCAAGCCGTCGCGGAAGCCAGCAGCGGCAGGAATCCCGATAACTTATGAGATCCTACAACTCATCGATGTAAAGCGACGTCTATATTCCAGGCGGATGCAGTCTCACCACCCACTGCACAACACAGCTTGGAACAGAGCGCAGTGACGTTCACTGACGGAGCACAAAACTGTTTGGTTCGATGAGAGGTTGGGCAACACTGGCACAGACAAGGTCAGGCCAGGAGGTGTATCAGGTAGGCGCCACTGGCACATTGCAACGGCTCATGGTGTAGAACCGATTTGGAGCAAGAGCAAGTATTTGCTGGACACATTGCCAATCGCTTCCAGCCGCTTGAGCTTGCTAGTCCGCAGAAAATTAACGACAGTTATGAAAAGCTTACCCAACCGCTCCAAATGGACTTGCCCATCATGCCGATCGCCCCTAGCGAGATAGCAGAAGCAATTGGTCGTCAGAGCGTCAACAGAGCACCATGTCTTGATGTCATCGCCATCGTGAGGTGGCAATGCTTTCCTATTCAGTGGAAGCTCGGTATAATTACCATGATCCACAAACCGGGCAAGCCGAAAAGGGATCCTGCTTTCTAACGGCCAATTATTCTCCTTCCTTCGTTCACGAAGGTGTTTGAGAGACTGATTACTGATTATAATTCTTGACCACCAGTCGCGTTTCGAACTGGTCAACCCACTGTCGAACAGCTAGATCGGGTTATCGAGCAAATATTGCTCGCATTTGACAGGAAGGGGTATTGCAACGCCCTATTTCTGGACATTAGGGAGGCGTTTGACCCTGTGTGGCATACTGGCCGACTAATCAAAATTAAGCATACGTTGCCTGCACCATATTTTGGGCTACAGAGATCGTACCTGGAGGGAAGGCAGTTTTCGACAATGTTTGCTTCACCTTGCGACGCAGAACGCGGCTATTCTGAAAAAAATATTAAATGGTCTTACTGACAAAACTTTTATTCTTCATTATGATTGGCCGGACATATTGAACAATATGTACGTGCTCTTGATTTACATCCAACTAATCGGCAGCAACATGCTGATGATATATTATGCTCAAGAGTCCATTCTTTGTATCATCTTGTAACGAAGTTATTTTATAGCTGGGGTATAGCTCGCCGGATGGTCCAGGTTCGTTACAGAATTTTTTAAGTGTTACTGCAGTGATGTTGTGGAATCTCAAAAAATAGACAGTATTGATTATTTATATTCAATTTATTTACAAAAATTACGAATTAACAGTGTAGGGGATGATTCCTCCGAGCCCAATGTGTGGATTGATGAATGTAGTGCCTCTAGCCGCCGATCGTGTTAGTGTAGCTTGCATGACTGAGCGATAGTTTTATTGCATGAGCGATAGGTTGAGCGCATGAGTGCGTGTGTGCATTTGTGAGCTTGCGAGTGTGTCTGTGTATGTGCGTGTCTGAGTGTGTGTATGGTCTCGTGTCTTGTGTAGTAAGCGCGGTGAGGTTAGTACATGAAACATGCGCGTATGAGTGAAAACAGTGCAGTGTGTGATATACTCGGAATTTACTAACGTTACTCGCGGGGTATCTTCGATCGCGGAGCTATTCGAACGCGGAGCGATTAACCAGAGTAGCTAATACCCGTAAGCGGCACTCTCGGAGCTAGTCGAACGCGAAGCTATTAGCCAGAAAGGCTAATACCCGTAAGCGGCACTCGAGGAGCTAGTCGATCGCGAAGCTATTAGCCAGAAAGGCTAATACCCGTAAGCGGCACTCGAGGAGCTAGTCGATCGCGAAGCTATTAGCCAGAAAGGCTAATACTTGAACGGCACTCGCGGATTTATTCGATCGCGTAGAAAAATAATATTAACCAGAGAGGCTAATATTAACACACTTCACTTTTACTGCACAACACTCGATTTTACCCGCGAATACTTACTTGGACTGCTGTCCAAAATTGACAGTCCGAATTTGCATTGCGTCGCGCTTTTTATACTACATGCCGGTCATGATTTTTAGGTTTTCGGTTGAATCGGATAATTTCCCCGATTTGAACAGCTGGTCTAGCAGCTGTCCGACAAATGAGGCCATCTGTTGATATACCGATCATGGATTGTATGACTTCGGGCACTTATTCGCGATCTGGGTCATGGTGTGGTCACCTGCTCGCGTGTTGGATCATCTGTTTCAAAACTGCCATAATTAAGAATGTTATGTTAAAACCTTCATGGTACAAATAACTTAATTATATACAAAATAAGTTCATTTCATAGATCAGAAATATTAATTATAACTAATTTGTGCGATACTATTAAGTTTCGTCACAATCTTTAGTTTTAGCATGGTTGTTCGGATGGACGATATTTTTTGCCAACATTCTGTGTATCCTCATCTTCATTTTCAGATTCATATTCGATAATTTTTTTCTTTTTTATCTATAGCTTCTAGTTGTTTAGCTTATGCTATTTGAAAACTAAACAAGTCATGAGGATTTTTCCGAAGTTAGAAATTCATTTTACAAGGAATTCTGTATTGCATCCAGCCGTTGCAGTCCATTTTCGAGCTTTAAAAAAAGTATTTGTATGATTCCATTAAATGATCGCAAATATCAAAGCCGCCCATACTCTTGTTGCATTCTCTGACTATTCTTCGAACTAGAACTTCCACATACCTTTTTTCTTTTTTTTTTTCCAGCGTTTTACGTATTCAACTGGGCAACTGGAAGATGCAAGAATTACCGAATTAGAATTCTTCCACTCCACCACAACAATATTGTCTTCACTACGACCAAATTCCTCCATATCACCCCTTTTCATGTATTTCTCATTCGTGAAATGTACGTTTTTTATTCTGTTCCTCATTATTGTTCCAGTAGCATACATTCCACGTTTCAACAGAGCTGTATTGTCTTGAAATAGAGGTAAAAAAACAAAGCCTGGTTCTAAGCTTAAATTCGAGTATGGAAGTGGTGTAGTCTTGCCTTGAGAAATCTCAAAATCAAGGATCAGCCTCTCAGAAGTTCTTAAAACATCGTTTTTCAATCTTCTCTTCTAGATTTATTTGTTCGTCTTTTGAGTAATTAGCGTTGCTTTTTTTTTGAGTATTTCTACAAGCAGATCGAACACGTTCAAGTAATGGATTTATTTCCCAAAACCCTTTTTAATTGTTTCTCTGCATCCGTTACTTCATTGTTGTCCACCACATGTAGATCACGACGAATAAACATATTTTTATTATATAATATATAACGCGCACAATTGTACCATTTCAAACAAATTTGTCGTAAAATTATCAAAAACCACAAAATAATCATGAAGTTACACTTTACATACAATATATAATATTTTTTCATATTAAAAACACTTGTTTGATAAAACATTTCATAATTTAAAGACTTTTAATTTATATGCAAACTTACCCTTTGGACTCATTTTTACAAATGCGTAAAGTACACAACTGAAATAAATAAGAAATAAATAAGAACAAGTAAGGAAATTTCAGTCGGGCGTAACCGACTGTAAGCGGCCATGTACCAGTTCAGGTCGCCTAACAAACACATTAAATGTTTCCCGAGCATATGACCAAACACATGACCACTTCTCACTGCGCGAATATGAATGAAAAGAAAAGGGGGGTCGTTCAAATTCAATTGCTTATAAAATCGTCATTTATTATCCGATTTTGATGAACTTTTTTGATTTGGGCTAAGAAGGACGTTAACTTTATACTGGTGTGCTCTATTTTTTTTGTGCCGAAGAAATTTTTACCCTAAGGGGTGATTTTATGGGGAAGGGGGGGGAGGGGCAAACTTTTAAAATAAACTTGTGAAATTCCGGAGCAGTCCTAGTCAAATGCAAAAAACACGAAGTCTCTATCTATTACCGTTTCCGAGATCCTTTCGTTCACACAGACGGACAGACGGACATGGCTATATCGACTCCTCTATCACTCCTGACCATAATGGGGGTAACTTTGGGGGGTCTCCGACAATTAGTTCTTCCTGTTACATACATTTGCACAAAACCAATAGGCTCTTGTACCTTCGGTACAGGGCCTAAAAACGAAAACTGATAACGGTTCTTACAACTATAAACAAAGACAGAGCAAACACAATTGTGTTTTTCCGGTCTTATTCTACGTACACGGTCGGAAAGGGCTATACAACCAAATCGTAGCAGCGATTTGAAGGTATGGGTGCCAAATCAGGGGGCTAATATGCGACAACCAGACCAGACGCGTACAGAAGGCTGAAAACCGGACTATAAGACTTATCACTGAATGTGAATGGTATATCCGCAATAGTATGCTTCATAGAGACATGAAATTGGATACGCGTTTCAACCAAAAGGGAGATTGGGACTCGTTTGCTCAAGTTCACATTAAGAGAAAAGTTGTTGACTGCCATTCACTTGGGAATGGTAAACAATGATTCTTGTTACAAACGGTCCAAGCAACTCACACGTCCGCTAGGACACGTATCTCGTGGGTAGCCTCTGAACATTCCGGTTAGAGGTGTTTGCTTGGGACCCGCCACTTTAAAAAAAATTAATCCCCAATGAACACTATCAGGAAGCCTCGGAAAGAACCCTATGATGACGATATGCACCTGGAATGTCCGAACCCTTAATTGGGATGGTGGACAAAACCACCTGGTTGATGTCCTCAAAAGATGCAAGGCTGACATCACTGCAATCCAAGAAATCCGATATATAGATCAGGGTTGGTCTAAAAAAGCATCCTGGGACATCTACTACAGCTGCCATGCGAGTAAGCACGAATTTGGATGTGGTTTCGTGGAGAGTAGGAAACTACGTGGCCTGGTCTTTAGGTTCACGCCTGGAGGCTAAATATTTTTATATTAGCATGATTTGTGGGCACGCCCTGACGGGACAGAAAGATGACGATGCTAAAGATGAGTTCTATGAAAACTTGGAACGTCTGTACGAGCGCTGTGCCAAACAAGATGTCAAAATCGTGCTTGGCGATTTCAACGCCAAGATTGGGAAGGAAGAAATCTGTGGCACAACCGTTGGAAAATTTATCCTTCACGACACTACCTCCAATAATGAAGAAAAAGGCTAACCGCCGCAGGCCTGGACACGGTACTTAATAGTACCAGATTTCAACACCTTAACATCCACAAGGCTACAAGTCTGAGTCCAGATTAAATAAAACGCAACCAAATTGATCATGTTCTGATTGACGGAAGGCACGCATCGAGCGTGTTGGACGTGCGAACGTTACGTAGTCCCAATATTGACTCGGACCACTATCTTGTCGCAGCCAAGGTACGCACTAGGCTCAGCGTAGTGTACGCCGCACGTTCCAACATGCAATGAAAGCTAGACGTCGGCAAGCTGCAATCAGAACAGAGCGCCGTAGCGTTCTTAACCACACTCTCCCGACTGCTCAGGGAAACCTCTCTGTATTCTCAGGATATATGTGAGCAGTGGAAATATATATCCCGTTCCATGGATAGGGCTGCCAAGGATGTCTTGGTTATACAAAACCTGTGAAGAATTCTTGGTACGACGAGGAGTGTCGCAATGCTATTGCAGAGAAGAACGCTTCCTATCAGCGAACTATGCAGTCGGGAGCAACGTGAGCTGTTAGAGAGTGATATCGAGAGAAACGGAGAGATGAGAAACGCCTTTTCAGATGCAAGAAAGGCGGGAGTTTGAGGATGTTGAGATGTTACGTGACAGAAATGAAGCTCGGAAATTCTACCAAAAGGTTAAGCGTCTGACTGAAGGTTTTAAGCCCGGAATAACTTTCTATAAAAATGACAATAGAAATCTGGAAACGGATGAACAGGAATCGCTGAGATTATGGAGGAGTCATTTCTCCAACCTACTCGGAGGCGATAAAGCGAACAATACCGCCGATAGAGAAATGACACCGGAACCACCAGTTAATGATGGCACTATTGAAGAGCCACCGGACTATAACGAGGTCGATTCAGTTATTAAAAAGCTGAAAAATAACAATGCGGCAGGCTCTGATGGGCTGCCAGCTGAGTTTTTTAAGACCGGCGGCGAAGTGATGGTTGGTATGCTAAGAGTATTATAAGATATTGTCCGATGAACGCATACCCAATGGTTGGAATCAATGTGATCTCTGTCCTATCTTTAAGAAAGGAGACCCCGCTGTTTGCGCCAACTACCGCGGAATAAGTCTTCTTTCCATTGGATTCTGTCGCGCGTATTGTGCAATAAGCTGAATCTATTTAATGATTCACTAATAGAACGCCAAATCTTAGAAAAGAGCCGTGAGTTTAACAAATATACATAACAAATAATATAAGTCGCTTTTGATATGCCGATCGAAGTTTTTCGACGCCCTGTCTGCACTAGGTATCCCGGCAAAGATTGTGTCTTTGCCTGGCGACGCTATCTAGCACACAAAGCGTTGTCAGGGAGGGGAAAAACCTCTCCGACCCCTTTGATACTAAGAGAGGTTTCAGGCAGGGCGATTTTTTTCAATCTTCTGATGGAATACATCCTACGCCGGTGTCCCTACATAAAGAGTATGTCGGGCTCGATCTTCCAAAACGAAGTGATGCTGCTCGCTTATGCCGATGACATCGATATCATCGGTACGCAGGAACAGCGAGTCAGAATGGAAAACAATGTCGACTCATGGGTCTAGCGGTGAATGAGGACAAGACGAAGGACTTGGTGTCTTCTCGCACTCCGTCATCGCATCTTGGTCAGTGACGATGGAGAATTTTTTCTTCAGTGTTGTCGAAAACTTTTTCTATCTTGGATTCGAGATAACCAGTAAAAACAACAAAACCTGGAGATCAGGCGAAGAATCACGCTTGCAAACATATGCTTTTTGGGCTGAGCAAGCAAATGAGAAGTAAAGCCCTCCCGCGAAAGATACTTTCGGTGCTATTGTGTGGCACAGAGGCGGATGAGATTCGGTGCTATTAGAGTCGACGACGAGTTTAGGTCCCGTATGAACCGCGACCTTGTACGAGCTATTCGATGAGGTTGACATACTCCAGCGCATAAAATACCAGTGCCTGCACTGGGCAGGGCACCACATTGGATGAAAGAGCTCCAGCACGAATGGTTTACATGGGGGGCCAAACTTGATTGGTGGACGCCAAAATAGAGGACGTCCGGGCACTCGATGGAATGACCAGGTAAGGAGAGATCTCTCCGTACTTGGTATTCAAAACGACTGGCGCCAGCGCGCACAAGTTTATGGAGGCTGGCGCGCCTTCCTAGACGCGGCCATGACCGGTAGACGGTTGAGGGCCACATAAGTAAGTAAATAAGTTTTGACAGTGTATGTCATAGTCACCTTATACATAAATTAAAAGCTTTAAGTTTTCCACATTCTTTTGTAAATTGGATGGAATTATTAAAAAAATTTTTGTCTAATCTATAAATGTGTATCTGGTGCACTATAAGGAAGTCATCTTGGGCCAATTCTCTTTGTTCTATTCATAAGTGAAATCCCTTTAGCAATAAATCATGCTCATGTATTGATGTATGCTGATGATGTTTGTTTGTTATGTTTGTCATACTCTGATGTTTCCCAACATAGCATATAACAACTAAATTCGAATTCGTTACATACGTGGTGCTAAGCAAACTATTCTAATTTAAATACAAGTACTTCTAAATGTAAGTTCCATCGCAGAAACCTTTAATTATGACTAACTTTCTGGGTGTGCATAGCCTTAGAAGGGATTTTTTTATTAATGATTTAGGCGTCCTTATGGACACTAAGTTAAGCTATAAAAACCATTTTGTGTGCATGATTATGGAGGCGGGCGCACCTTCCTAGATGCGGCCATGACCGGTAGACGGTTGACAGCCATTTAAGTAAATAATTAAGTAAGTAAGTTTCAAACAAATAAACCACCACTGTAGCAGGAATAACAACAAGATGGAGCCCCACAGGAACCGTCTAGCAGTTGGTCTGGTGAGAACACAACCACAGCGAAGGCTTAACAGGCGACAGCCAAGAGATCTGATGCCCTCTCTCCCAGGGTGAGAGACATCAGAAATCAATACTTTTTCATTGTTTTTACTATTTATATGATATTATAATTGTTTGTATAATATGCTACTGTTATTATTGTGTTATTTTATTAATGTTTTTGTAATGTCGTTAAAGCTAAGCCATAGCGGTTAGCCGGCGCTCCCAACTGGGCTGAAAGAACAGACCAAACAAGGTTGTAAAGTGGTTGTCAGTATACCACGTATGCCTTCAATAAAAAAAATAAAAATAAGGAAAAAATGTAATGCGAAGACAATTGGATGTAGCAAGGACAATCAAAACATTATTATAAACGGCCTGAGGTGATATGGGGCCAACAAGAAGGTCCGGCGGTATAGTACAACATGCGAATATGATAAATATCCGCAGCTTTGTTAGAAGAAATAACATTGCTGGCACTTTGCAGCGGGTGGAGTTGTACAATGACGTCACCGACTGTACCGTAAGGAAAAAACAATTCATGGTACATGCAATTTAAATTTATTGGAGGAGATCTGGGGTGATATGGAGCCAACTTAAAAGATCGCCATATGTTGATATTCAATTGGACCAACTAAAGTATGTGGCTAATGGATGTAGCTATGTTAAATAACAATGCTGTCAGACTGCGACAGATGAAGCTTTGTTTATTTATTTACTATTAATTATTAATTTTTACTACAACTACACAAATTTATTCAGTTGCTTTTCAAATAACATAAAGGCCTGTTGTCGCATACAACAGAAACTTAAACTGAATTCAGTACATTAGCAACTAAAACTGAATTTTAGAATTCAGTCGTCCGCATCAACTGAAACTGAATACAGTACATCAGCAACTGAAACAGAAAAAAGTACCTTTGACTTCTTTCCGTACCTAATGACAGTAAATCAGTTGTTGTAGTTTTTTTTTTTTATTATTTTGCAAAACAACATGAACAAAACGATTTTTTAATAAAAAACGGCCAAAAAAAAAAAAAAATACGAATGCGGATGAGGAGCAAATTATAGTCTTCGTAAAACACCACGAGATTGTGTACGTTGTGAAACACTTAAAATTTCGTCAAACCGAGGCAAAACATAGATTGTGACATTATGTTGTTTTAATCATAGTGTAATAATACATAGTGACGCCACTGAATGTAATCTATATTGAAACGCCAACGATCGAAAAGTTTTGCCGGTTGACAGGTTTCGTAGCGTGATGCACAATTTGTGGTGTGCAGAGATTGAATTGGGGTTCCAAGTTGTTGGGATACCTTCAATATCACTTTAAACATCGGCGAGTTTTTTTTTTTTGGCAAAAACATGCGGCATCAATCGAAAAAACTCTAAACTTTGTATCTTTTTTTGTATACCTTCTTTTTGTCGTCTTTTATAATTGTGAGGACTTTTTCTCTTCTTTTTGTTTAGCAATAAAGCAACACAGATGAAATCATAGTCAAAACAATAACTGGCTGCATTGTATGCTGTAATTGCTTGGTAATTAGCCATTTGTACAATAAAAACAATAACCAACACAATACAACACTGATAAAAATGTTAAGTTCAGTTTCGGTTTTATGCGGCAACCCCCACTGAAACTTCAACTGAATATTTGTACAACGGAAAATAAAATCAGTTTTAGTTTCGTTTCAGTTTCTGTTGTATGCCACAAAATGCCTTTAGACTAAGATACTGACTTATTTCTAAAGCTGATATTAAAAAAGAGGAAAGTCTCTTTTGTTTTTGGTCGCCCAGTGGACCGACTGTGCCTCGACTAACAGCCATGAAGTGGCCCAAGCAGTCGCAATTACAAATCAAAAGATTAAAATTAAAATATAAAATTACAATATATTGAAGTTCACAGTTAGGGATTTTTTTCTTTTGTATAGTTTAAAGAAGAATTGTAGGAGAATAGATGATATTATAGGTATAGCAGAGAGCCCGAATTGAATCGTGGCAAGCATAGTTTGTTGTGCAAAATATCAACCATAAAGGCACATAGTTTTACGTGAAGCGAGAGGAAACTTTTAAAGAAGGAAGGAAAATGAAAGACAGCATTGACCGTCGAGGAGATAGTGTCGGAAGATCAATAAGTTTCAATCGATCCACATATGGAGATGTCTAATACTGGTTTCTGATAGCAAATAACAGAAACTGTTTTTGAACCGACTCGATACGATCTTGGTGAATTACATAATATGGGTTCCAAACACATGATGCAAATTCTAAGATCGGACGAACAAGTTATGTGTATAGGGGCTTAGTAGTATAAGGATAATTAAATACCTTAGACCTTAATTAAGCTTTATAAAGCCAAGAACACCTTTAGTTTTATTAATCATGCACACAAAATGGTTTTTATAGCTTAACTTAGTGTCCATAAGGACGCCTAAATCATTAATAAAAAAATCCCTTCTAAGGCTATGCACACCCAGAAAATAAAGGAACTTACATTTAGAAGTATTTAAATTAGAATAGTTTGCTTAGCACCAAGTATGTAACGAATTCGAATTTAGTTGTTATATGCTATGTTGGGAAACATCAGAGTATGACAAACATAATTTGACATCATCAGCATACATCAATACATTTTTTTTTTTTTTTTTTTTATTTCTGTGGATGTTTACAATCTGTTTTTTTAAACAATAAGTAATTTTTTTTACTATAATGGGCATATAGTACGCTCAATGACCAATGTCATTAATGTATTTCTAACTTAAAGTAATAATTGTAATTATCATAATAACTAAAATTAGAATAAAATAATAAAAAACAATATTTGTACTCATATACATTTACGTTGGTAATCTATGTAATATTACTACATGCGACTGCCCCACTCTTCGCGGAATATCGCATCGTTCATTTCCATAGAATTACTACTAATAAGTGCATATGGACAATAAGAAACAAGTTTACTGTATAGTTATTATAGTATAGCATTATGTTTGTTGGATCGAGCCGCTTCAGTCTCCTGCGTGTTGAGCTTTCTATTGTAGGCAGTTGTCTCATTTCTTGGTTTGTATGAATTAGCAGTCGGTTTGTGTACTTAGTGCTAGAGCATCTCATCGTTTCCTCAATTGTAGGTACACTAAGGTCACGATGTATATCTGTGTTGGTAATATACCAATCAGCATTAGATATTAATCTTAAGATTTTAGACTGCGTCCTTTGTATAAGTTGCAAGTTGGTTTTGTTTGCAGTACCCCATATCTCGATGCCATACTTCCATATTGCCATAATTATTGCTTTATAAATTTTAAGTTTATTGTCAAGCGATAATTTGGATTTTGTCCCAAGTAGCCAGTTTAATTGTTTAAATGTGTGTCTTACTTCATTTCGTTTGTTTTTTATGTGTGGTTTCCACGTCAGCTTAGAGTCTATTGTTATTCCTAAGTATTTTGCATAGGGTTTAATTTTTATGTTGTTGTTTTTTATTTTAATATGGTAACATTTTGTTCTTCTGTTTGTGTAAATTACTTGGACAGTTTTTTCCTGGTTTACTTCTATGCCCCATTTTTGAAACCAGTCAATTGTTTGCTTTAGAATTTCTTGGAGTGTGTTTGTTGCATTCTTTTCGTCACAATTAGAGGATAATAATACGGTATCGTCTGCAAATATTGCTATCATATAATCATTGCTTGTAGGTGTCGGTAAGTCTGCGGTATATATGAGATATAGCAATGGGCCCAGTACGCTGCCTTGAGGTACGCCTGCTGTCATTTTTAATACGTCAGAATATCCATCTTCATATTTTACGTAAAAGTGTCTGTTGCAAATATAGCTTTCCAAGAGTTTAAACATTTTGTGCGGTATACATCCTTGTAATTTGTATAATAAGCCTCTGTGCCATACTTTATCAAATGGTTTGGCAATGTCCAAGTAGACGGCTACACAGTATTTCTTTCTGTCAAAATCATCTAGTATCTTATGCATAACTCTATGTATTTGTTGAATAGTGGAATGTTTTCTTCTAAACCCAAATTGATGGCCTGGAATAATTTGCTGTTGTGTCAGGATTAGCTCTATTCTATCATATAATATCTTTTCAAATATTTTAGATAACACAGGCAATAAACTTATTGGTCTGTATGAGCTAGTATTTGTTGCGTCTTTATTGGGATTAGGTACGGGATTTATTTTGTGCGACTTTCCACACGGCAGGAAAATATGTTTGCCTAATTGCCGCATTGTAAATATTTCTGATATAGCTAATTGCTATATCTGGTAGCTCTTTAAGGGGTTTGCCTGATACAAGATCATATCCAGGCGCCTTTTTATCCTTTAGGGTCTTGATTTGTTTCTTTACTTCTGAAACCGTAGACAATCTTATTGTACAAGGAGAAGCGTTTGATAAATTCGGTAGTTCAATGTTTTGATAATCCATATCATTAGTAAAAATTAACTCGAAATGTTTTGCCAGTGTATCTGCTTTTTCTTTATTACTCTTTGCCCAAGTGCCATTTACAGATTTAAGTGGTGGCCTATGAATTATTGCGTTGTTTAGTTTTTTCGTAGCTTTCCATAGTGAAAAATTCGAAGAGCTATTTGCATCTAAGTTTGAAAGATAATATTCAAACTTTTTGTCCTTTTCATCTCTTAGCAGGATTTTTACGTTAACGGTGGCTTTGTTTAGTTTGGCCTTGTCTTGTGGGTGTTTTGTCATTTGATATATTTTTCGCAACTTTCTTTTTTCCGGAATTTTTTGTTTTTTGCAGGAATAGCTTCTATCTGTGTCTTTCGTAGGATCGGCGTGGACTCTGTTGCTGCGAGTATTATTAAGTCGTTTATGTAGGCAATAGCGGAGTCGACTTGGGTATTTGTTCTAAGCGGTATACTTATTACAATATGTTCTTCAATTATTCGTCCAAACATGTTCCAGTCAGTTTTTTTGTTATAAATGTTTTGGTTTTCCTTCGTCTCTGGATTTGAATTGTATGTTATTACAATGGGAGAGTGGTCCGAAGTTAAGTCAAGCAAGATTTAATGTTCAGTTTGTTGAGGGATACATTTTTCGTTATACAAAAGTCAATAAGGTCTGGTTGTTTTTTGATGTCAGAGGGCCAGTATGTTGGTTCTTCTGTACTAATATAGTCGCAATTATTTTCTCTTATTGCATCTAGGAGTTGTCGACCTTTGGCATTTGTTAATCTTGACCCCCATACTAAGTTTTTCGTGTTATAGTCTCCTCCTGCTAAAAATCGTTTTCCTAAGGATCTGAGAAAGTCAAAATATTGAGTTTTAGTGTTATTGTGCCTGGGAGGGCAGTATACAGCTGATACTGTAATTGGTCCGATAGAGTCATAAATCTGGATTGATGTGGCTTGAATATGTTCTTCTTTATATCCGTTAAGTTCTGTACATTTTAATGAATTTCTTATTATCACCGCAGTTCCCCCATGTGCCCTATTATCAGGATGGTTGGTATTGTATATATGGTAATATGGAATATATAGGTAACTTTTATCAGTAAAATGTGTTTCTGATACTAACATTATGTCAACGGAATTATTGGTTAAGAAACTACTTATTTCTAAATAATTTCTCGATAGTCCGTTAGCATTCCAGATTGCTATGGTAAGGATTTTATTTGACAGACCCATCTAATTTGGTAACCAGTATGGTGGCAAGATTCATTATATTTGTCATTTGAGTGATGAGCTGTTTCATCATTGTTTTCAGTTCTGAAAGATCGTCGTTGCTATCTGTTTTGGATCTGTTTTCACTATTTTTAGTAATGCTACCAAGTTCCTTATTTGATTTGAATGCAGCTGCTTCTGCATATGTTAAGCCAGCTTGTATTCTAGGAACTGTATTCAAAATTGAGTTAGATGTCGAAACGTTTTGTGTTTGTATGGTTTGGAGTTTTTTCTTTCTCATTGGTGGAAATCGTTGTACTTGAAGCGATTTATAGACTAGGCAGCCTTTGTAGTTTGCAGTGTGGTTATTGCCACATAAGGCGTATTTGATTTTTTGTTTATCTTCGGTCTTCAATAAACAGTTAATTGTGGTGTGTTTTCCTGCGCATTTGACACAGACCGGGTCCCTTGAGCAATAGTTTTTGGTATGCCCATACCTTTGGCAGTTCGTGCATTGTGGAATTAATCTTTTTTAGTGGGGAGGCTCGAAAGTAACTTTGCAATGGAGGATATGCGTTACAGAGTAAATGTCTTTATTGTTGCTTTTGTTTTTTAACTCAACGGAGAATAATGGTAGAGGTTGTTTTGTGGACCCTTTTTGCACATTGTGTATGTTTATAACTTCATGTCCTAACTCTGCTAATTCAGTTATTATGCTTTCTGTTTCTGTTGAGCAATGCATGTGCCGTAACACTACCTTAAAACCTCGTTCTTCCTTGGGCTTAAATGTATAGTACTTAGTACTCTTAACCCTAAGTAATTTTATGATTTCGGTGTAGTGGACAGATTCTTCTGCTTGTATTTTAATTTCGTTTTTGCTCAAAGCCTTTATCGTGTAGTTTACATTGGATAATTGCCCTAGTGCACTTTTTAGAGCGTTTACGTTTTAAAATTTTGTACGTTTATTGGGGGAGGTTTTTGTATGCGCTGTACTGTTGGTTTTTGTGTTGTACTAATTGTCTCTGTCCCATAGTCTTGTTGTTCAGTTGTGTCGTCATCGTCGGCCAGGGCTTTGAGCATGTTTGAAGTGTCAGGTTTGCTGAGCCAATATTTTTGCAATGTTGTTTGTGTTGTTCTTGTTTCAGGTTTGTTCTTTAGGTTTTTGTTGTTATTTAATTGTGCCGTTACTTTATTTGGTGACTGATTGTCTCGACTTCTTTTTAATTGTGTTTTATTAGTATTAGTTTTGTTGTTGGTTACCTTTTGCATGTTTGTTGTTCTTGGTGATGTTGCTTTTTTTTGTTTAGATGACGTTATCGATGCGTTGATTGGTGCAGCTACATAACAGACCGTTGGATTGGCGCTTGATGATGCGATCGATGACGTCATCAACGAGGCTGTAGAGTATACTGTTGTTGTTGTTGCAAATGAAGCTATTGTTGTAGTGCATGGACTTTGTGTTGTAATTGTTGCGGACGATGTTGCTGTTGTTATTGACCTACCAGAACAGTTATTGTAGATGTTTGTAACTATTGCTGGGTGCAGGGTTGGGAGCGGCGTTGTCGGAGTGACACACTGTGATTTCCAGGTTAGTGGAGTTGTTGTTGCATTTGTATTGATGCTGTTGCATTCAAGCAGAGCTGCTGAGTGCGATTGAGTTGTTGTTGTTAAAGATTGCTCTTTTTCAACAGTAGAATTGTTGCTATCTTTGTTTGAAACGAATGAGAAATATGTATTTCTCCCATCCGATGAGAGCCTACGCTCTCCAAGATGAGCGTAGCTCATTTTATTACAAACTGTTTAGCACTTTATTATTACAATTTTGAATTTTTCCAAATTTGATTAAAAAGAAATTTAAATAGCGTCTTTTCGCTTGTTGCAAATATTGAATTTTGCTTTCTTTGTTTTGTATTAATTTTGTTTGGTTTAGTTTCCACATATAAATATTGAATTCACTGAGGAACAGTTTTCACACGTCATGATGAGCATGATTTATTGCTAAAAGGATTTCACTTATGAATAGAACAAAGAGAATTGGCCCAAGATGACTTCCTTATAGTGCACCAGATACACATTTATAGATTAGACAAAAAATTTTTTAATAATTCAATCCAATTTACAAAAGAATGTGGAAAACTTAAAGCTTTTAATTTATGTATAAGGTGACTATGACATACACAGTCAAAACTTATTTACTTACTTATGTGGCCCTCAACCGTCTACCGGTCATGGCCGCGTCTAGGAAGGCGCGGCAGCCTCCATAATCTTGTGCGCGCTGGCGCCAGTCGTTTTGAATGCCAAGTACGGAGAGATCTCTCCATACCTGGTCATTCCATCGAGTGCCCGGTCGTCCTCTATGTCGGCGTCCACCAATCAAGTTTGGGCCCCCCATGTAAACTATTCGTGCTGGAGCTCTTTCATCCATTCGAATGAGGTGCCCTACTCAGTGCAGGCGCTGGTATATTATGCGCTGGAGTATGTCAACCTCATCGAATAACTCGTACAGCTCGCGGTTCATATGGGACCTAAACTCGTTGACGACTCTAATAAGACCAAAGATCCTGCGAAGAATCTTCTCTCGAAGACTTTCAACGCTGTCTCATCCGACTAAATCACGGTCCATGCCTCTACGCCATACAATAGGACCAAGAGTATCAGCGTCTTATTGATTTTTATTTTCGTCTTTCTAGAGAGGGCTTTACTTCTCATTTGCTTGCTCAGCCCAAAAAAGCATCTGTTTGCAAGCGTGATTCTTCGCCTGATCTCCAGGCGTTGTTGTTACTGGTTATCTCTGATCCAAGATAGACGAAGTTTTCTACAACACTGAAATTGAAATTCTCCATCGTCACTGACCGTCCAAGTCGCGTGGACGGAATACGAGAAGACACCAAGTACTTCGTCTTGTCCTCGTTCATCGCTAGACTTATGAGCCGAGACTGTTTTTCAATCTCCGAGAACGCCTTGCTGACTCGCCGTTACTGCGTACCGATGATATCGATGTCATCGGCGTAAGCAAGCAGCATCACTTCCTTTTGGAAGATGGAGCCCGACATAGCCTGACACCGCTTTGTGTGTTAGATAGCGTCGTCATGCAAAGACAGACAATCTTTGCCTTTGATACCTAGACAGGGCGTCGAAGAACTTCGATCGTATCGGCGTGTCGAAAGCGGCTTTATAATCGACAAAAAGGTGGTGAGTGTCTTTGTTGAACTCACGGGTCTTTTTCAAGATTTGGCGTAATGTGAATATTTGGTCACTGGTCGACATTTTGGTCTGAAGCCACACTGATACCGTCCTATCAGTGAGTCGGTATATGGCTTCAGCCTATTACACAATACGCTCGACAGAGTCTTATATCCAATGGAAATGAGACTTCTTCCGCGGTAGTTGGCGCAAACAGCGGGGACTCCTTTCTTAAAGATAGGACAGAGAACACTGAGATTTCAGTCATTGGGTATGGTTCATCGGACCATATTTTGCATAAAAGTTGGTGCATACTCCTAACCAACTCTTCGCCGCCGGTCTTAAATAACTCAGCTGGCAGCCCATCAGAGCCTGCCGCTTTGTTATTTTTCAGCTTTTTAATAACTGAATCGACCTCGTTAGAGTCCGGTGGCTCTTCAATAGTGCCATCATTAACTGGTGGTTCCGGTGTCATTTCTCAATCGGCGGTATTGTGCGCTTTATCGCCTCCGAGTAGGCTGGAGAAATGACTCCTCCATAATCTCAATGATTCCTGCTCATCCGTTTCCAGATTTCTATTGTCATTTTTGTAGAAAATTACTCCGGGCTTAAAACCTTCAGTCAGACGCTTAACCTTTTGGTAGAATTTCCGAGCTTCATTTCCGTCACGTAACATCTCAACATCCTCAAACTCCCGCGTTTCTCCTCTCTTCTAACAGCTCGCGTTGCTCCCACCTGCATAGTTCGCTGATAGGAAGCGTTCTTCTCTGCAGTAGCATTGCGACACTCCTCGTCGTACAAAGAATTCTTCACAGGTTTTGTATAACCAATGACATCCTTGGCAGCCCTATCCATGGAGCGGGTGATATGTGTCCACTGCTCACATATATCCTGAGAAGACGAAGAGGTTTCCCGGAGCAGTTGGGAGAGTGTGTTTGAGAAGGCTGCGGCGGTCTGTTCTGATTGCAGCTTGCCGACGTTTAGCTTTCGTTGCATGTTGGAACGTGCGGCGTGCACTACGCAGAGTCAATTTTGGGACCACGTAACGTTCGCACGTCCAACACGCTCGATGCGTGCCTTCCGTCAATCAGAACATGATCAATTTGGTTGCGTGTTTTTTGATCAGGACTCAGCCATGTAGCCTTGTGGATGTTAAGATGTCGAAATCTGTTACTACTAACTACCATGATCCGACCTGCGGCGAAATCGATTAGTCTCTCTCCATTTTTGGAGGTAGTGTCGTGAAGGCTAAATTTTCCAACGGTTGGCCAAATATTCCTTCCTTCCCAATCTTGGCGTTGAAATCGCCAAGCACGATTTTGACATCGTGTGTGGGACAGCGCTCGTACAGACGTTCCAAGCGCCCATCTTCAGCATCGTCGTCTTTCTTTTCCGTCGGGACGTGCGCACAAATCAGGCTAATATAAAAATATTTTGCCTTGATGCGTATCACGGCTAGGCGCTCGTCAACAGGCGTGAACCTAGAGACGAGGCCACGTAGTTTCCTACTCACCACGAAACCACATCCAAATTCATGCTTACTCGAATGGAAGCTGTAGTAGATGCCACAGGATGCTTTTTTAGAGCAACCCTGTCCTATCCATCGGATTTCTTGGATTGCAGTGATGTCAGCCTTGCATTTTTCGAGGAAATCAACCAGCTGAATATTTTCACCATCCCAATTAAGGGTGCGGACATTCCAAGTGCATATTCTCAATTCATGATCCTTGTAGTGTTTGCGGAGGTCGTCATCAAAGGGGTCCTTCCGATGCTTCCTTTTCGTTTTCCTTTGGGGGGTTATTTTTTAAAGTGGCGGGTCCCAAGCCCAGCGCACCAACCCCTTATTAAAGGAGAGGAATGTTACCAAAGAGTTGAGAATTTGCTTTGTTTTATAGAAACTTTAAAAAGAAAACAATAGTGCACAATTAGAGCTGGCATATTGTTTTAGTATACAACTAGAAATATTATCAGGCCCAGGGAGACATGATTTAATAGATTTTAGAGTATTTGGCACGTTAGTAATGGTAATTTCAGGAGATTATATAAAGGATGGAATAACATAGAGATACGATTTTGTATGGTTAGGACATAAATTAGAAAAGGTAGATTTAAAGAAAGTTGCAAACAAATTCGATATCTGAGAATCAGAGGATTCTTCATTAATATCAAGACGAAACTTACGGGTATAAGCAGTGTTTTTATGCTTAATATTAACAAAGCTAAAAATCTTTTAGGATTATTGCGCACATTTTTTTAACTCTTAATAAATAGACAGCGTAACACTGAGAGCAAGAAATAGAAAATGTACTGTAATCGACATTTGGAACCGGTTTGTTTGTATTTTTTGAAAGTGATCAAATATTCTTTAAACGACTTAGACTACGAAAGAACCGGGGTAGGCTATTGGTTGAGATTGGTGCAGTTGCGTAAGGAATACATTGAAAACGGTTGAATAGAAAATATTCAATACCACATCAACGTGAGTGCATGGCTCGAGAACTGCCCAATCAGTACTGAATAGCAGCTGATTTAGCTTGAAATACTGCAAATGGTGTTACACTGTTGCAAAGACAAATCAAGAAGATTATCTAGAACATCATTGTTGGCAGTTGGTGTTAAAATGGAAAAGTCATTAGTCATAAACTATTTTATATAGTGTTACGGATGCTTTTCTATAAATGAGTGAGTTAGGTTTGGTAGATGAGAGGTGGACTCGACTAGCTCAATGGAAAGGGCGTGGTTTGTGATTCGCACCCACCCTAACTGATCTTCAAGAATATTAAAAGAATGCCATAACTATACAAGTATTGCCGAAAGAAAAGAAAAAATGTGCTAACAGACAAAATGGTTAAAAGAGTTGAGATAGCTAAATGTCCTTTATCCAGTCATGATGGAAGACAAGGAGTGCACTTTTCCCTTCCCATGAAACACCATGGCAAGTACAAACACTCACAATTTGACGTACCCCTAAATAAATGTGAACACTTAATTCCTCTGCGTGTCACTTTCTCCTATAATCATTCCCTCTTAAAAGTACATATAATCAATATTTCATTATTCAGTATACACTAAATCTAATTTATTATGCATTTCACATATTTGATGTATGTTGTTAAATAAAAGAAAATTTCTATAAAATATTAAAGATTAGCGCAAAATGAACATTTAAGTCATATTTCATATATACTCGACCTCACCGTGCGTTTCTTAAATTTTTACATACGCTTGAGTCTTAAACAATATACAGGTTGAAAGGAAATTGAGCTCTATACAAAGTACTGGTTGCAATTTAGCTTCATTAGCTTATTATGTAATAATTATAATTAATAAATCGAATTGAGGATACAGGATGAACCCAAACGCATCACTACTAAATAAAAGAAAGTGGAGGCTGTTTTGACTTTTCCAATATTCGCGCTCTGTTGCGGTCGCCTTCCATCAAAAACAATCGTAGAACCGTTATTCCATGTAGCGCCGAAAAATCTACATAGACCCGGGGTTTGGGAGGTATTTATTCATCTCCTCAAAAAAAAAATCCAAACCCCGCGGCAGATGTAATTATGCATCTATTCCCAAATGTTACGCTTGGCAGTTGAAGCCACATGAATGAACACATATATGTATATATATGTATATATATATATATGTATATAATAAGTAAGTAAACTGCGAAGCGACCCTGCGCTGACGCAATTTGCGGTACCTTTCCACCAGCTTATATGTTGGCACCACACAAAAAAAATGTATTCATAAAAAAAAGGCCAAGTATTTAGATATGTAAATACTTGTATATATATAACAATATATATGTATTATTTTCCTTTGTTTTCTACTAAAGAACTTGCACTTGTTATTTAGCTATACCTTTTTTTATTTGCTTTAACAGGTTTTTTTCCCCCAAACGTTGTTCTCTTGTGCGATCTGCACATCTGCTAGGTCCGACTGTCTAATGAAAAAGAACGAAAGACGAGACTATGACTTGTCGTTAAAACATCGTACTCGCTGTGTTTCAGTAGCGAATTAAGCGTGTTGCCACATTGCATTTTCCACATGTGTGTTTTGTTATTCAAATCCGCACTAGAAATTCCAACAATAAGGTAAATTGAAATCTCACATAACTATTATATGATCATTATCATGCAAACGTTAAGCTGTGCGAAAACTTTGTGTCATGAATCAAGTAATTGCTCAGTTCCGAAGTCGTTGGGATGTAAGAGCAAAGAAACGTTTATATTAGAATCACAAAATGAAATTTTAACACATACAAACTCGAAATCCAAATTTCTTCAGCCGTCATAGATGACTTAACAAATATCAGTACACCTCTCTATTTCGATCGGGACAATCTTTCTGATATGAAACCAAGTTGTCGGAGAATATTTTGGAATTTAAAATATGCGGTTGAAGCAAGATTTCTGTACAAACAATGACGACAGTACACTCAGATAAACTTTTAAGGTACAGTTCTCTAAGTTTCGTTACATTTTGATAGTGAATAAGGAAAGAGAGCGAACTTAGTTTTTTTGATATTTTAGCTCGTTTGTTTTTATTTACGTATTCATGTACTACAATGCCACTTAGCCAAAAATTAGTAGCGAGGACAGTATTTAAAAGCGACACCGGAATAAATACCTTAAAGGAGGAAATAGTACGTGAATAATCGAAATTAAATTTGGAAACCGAAACATTTGGGGGAAAATCGAATTGCGAATTAATGTAATTCTGGATTTCAGCTTCAGTGTGTGTAACAAACAAATAAGACGCGCACCTTTAAAAAAATGTTTTTAAATTATTGTTTAATAAATTCAATTAAAAAGAATATTAGCATAATTAACCAGATGATTATACAACATTTTTAAGTACATTTAAATTAATACAATGTTTAAATAAAAACCACAATCGAAATTGAATTATCTTATAGAGGTTACGCAAATTAGGACCGCACTGAGTAGATGTTCAGTGAGAACTAGAAAATTATATTGCTAGCAGACTGCGACGGATACTGCATTTAATGACCTGTTTATATGTTTGTTGGTACGTAATTCGAATTTTATGAGCTTGGAGCCAATGCGCGATAGTCTTAGCATCACTGTACGCATTGCATGTAAATCAGCAATTTTTGTTTTTGGACGTAACAGATAAGTCACGAAGAAATCTGGGCTTCACGGACAAACTACGGAGGAATTGAGTTGAAGCCCATGTATACAGAGGATATGAACATTGTGGCCTAGAATTGAAAGATTTTAAACTAAAAGATTTCAGAAGAAGTATTTGGTAAAGATATTAGAATACAAGGATATGGAAATAAGGATCTCAAATGAAAGGATTTGGAAATAAAGAAAATAAGGTTAAGGTATCCGGATACTCGTATAAGGATATAACAATAAAAATTTGTGAACAAAGATTCAGAAAGGCGCGACAGCTTCTGTAATTTGTGCGCGCTGGCACCAGTTGTTTTGAATGCAAAATGTATTCCTTTCGTACTCCATGTACAAGTTTTTCTTTATGACCATTCGAAGAGAAGACGCATTGAGCTTATACTGATAGCTGAATTCTAGCTCCCACGAATTATCATAATTGATGACGCAAATTATTTTTTTGAGAAAGATGTAATTGTTGTAATTATTGGCGGTAACTTCCTTTTCCGTTCTGATTCAATTGGTATCATTAATTGGCTTTAAAACCTTGTTTACTATGTAGGAAAAATGGTTCGTAAAAACTATAACCCACATAATAATTTTCGTGGGGATAGTTAGCACTCTGTTAGCAACGAATGTCTAAAATAATGCTGATGGTACATTTATCCAGGAAAGCACAATTTCGAAGTCACTACAAAGCCACGCAGTCGTTTTTTTCAAATAACAGTCGATTTGAACATTTTTCATCAACTGTGCCCCGATCATGGCTTCATATAATTTCAGACATGGTTGTAACTGTCGCTTCAGTGGAACTATTCCAGATTTGGCATATAACCATTTCACTAGTATTGATCCGTCTTGAAATATGGAGTGAACATAAACTGCTGATCCATACGCCTTTTTAGATGATTTCGTTTTTATTCGTTTTGACTTGTGTTTTCCAATTTTTAAATTAGACAGGTTCATAAAAAAAATAAAAAAAAATCTATGAAAGGTTACTTTGATCAAACCATATGTTTTAGAGGGCGCCGATCCGTTTTGCTGCATTACGTAAGGATTTTTATCTGACCTCAAAAAACATGTCCGATTTTATATTACAGACAAAATTTAGTAAATATTTACGGATTTCAAAATACAAAATCGCGGATCAAATATGTCGGATTCTTAAAAAAATTCTCGATTTTTTTCCAAACTTGGTATCTCCTTCCAACCTTTTCGAAAAGTTGAAAGAGAAAATAAAAGAGGATTAAAAAATACTGCGTTATCTTGCGCGCACATTTGTGTCGTTATCATACTAGCTATATGGCTGAGAACTATTTGAGACGATTGAGTAGCGCATAGATGCACTGTAGATGCTTCTCTGCTGTGATCGCTGTAATTCATATTTTGGTGGTTTTTGTTTGGCTGCGCAGAAGTGATAGAGTTATCGTACAAACAGACGCTGCAAACGATTTACACAATAAAACAGTGCGGTGTAGAGATAAATAGCAGCAATGTATCTGTTTCTGTCTATTTGTAGTTCACATCAAAATTCACGCTCTTTATGATGATAATATATTGGGAGTATGCATTAATTCGTGCGGTTTTTTTTTCTCGAAAATTAAAGCTTTATTGTGAAAAAAGGTTGTTTATTCAATGTTCAAAATATTGTCTATCGGAAGTTACGACGTTTGCCCATTTTTCTGGCCGTTGGTGTATTCCATCACAGAAGAAAAAAAAATTTTGATTCCCTGAAGTAAAGCGTATTCCGGTGAGGATATTTTGCATTGATCTGAACTAGTAATCAGAAGGGGCATTCTGGGTTATAAGGCGAGTGAGGTAGAACTTCCCACCCACTGTTTTCCAAATAGTTTTCAACCGGTCCTGCCACATGTGGCCGAGCGATGTCATGATGGAAAATTATGGATTTGTGTCTGGCCGCATATTCTGGTCGTTTTTCTGCGATCGCTCTCTGCAAACGAATCAATTGTGTTCGGTAGAGGTACTCTCTGATCGTCTGACCCGATTTAGAGAGCTCACAATATAACACACCCTTGTGGTCCCACCAAAAACAGAGAATTTCCTTGGCACCTTGGATATTCGGCTTTGCCGTGGATGTTGATGGTTATGACGATTTCAAATGATTTCTTTTTGTGGCGTTCAAGCTACATTTCTGAAATGTAGAATCGGCGTTCGACATCTGTAGGTTTCCATTCATACGGCACCCAATTTCCAAGTGGATGGATCCCAATGCTTTTAAATGCCTGGAAATGGTTGTTTGATCAACTCCCAAAGCTTTTCCAAGTTCTTTTTTCGTTTGGCATGCATCTTCATCGTGCAATGCATCCAATTCTTCATCTTCGAACCTTTTTGGTTGTCCGTGTCGTTTTCGTCTTCTAAGTCGAAATTGCCACTTTTAAACTGTGCAAGCCACTTCTGGCGCATTCGTTCAGCTAGAGCATGGTCACCATAAACTTGCACTAAAATAAATGACTTTCGATAGCGCTTCTTTTCATTTCTACAGTAAAAACACTTCATCTGACACAAAGTTAAACATTTTCAAATGTATAGTAAAAATTTTAGTTTACGCTTCAACCAAATGACATATACTAAAAATGACAGTAGCTTATAAATGAATATAGCCCCGGATGAACACAACGCGAAGTAATGCTAGTAACGCCTTCTCTTAGAAAACAGCACGAATAAATGCATAGAGGGGTCGATATAGCCATGTCCGCCCATATAAACGAGAGGATATCGGAAACGGTAATAGATAGAGACTTCGTGCTTTTTGCATTCGACTAGGACTTCTCCAGAATTTTACAAGTTTATTTCAAAAACTCGAACTGGTCTCAGTGGTCGTAACTTTCCTCTTCTTTAGTGATAAGTTTTATCTATAAGATGTACAGTAGAGTAACTTATTCTAATACTATGATTAAGCCACTGTCTAGTGTATTGCAAAACCAATCTAACGGCAAGTCTTCTTTTCACAGATTGCTTCTTGCAACTGCGATCTTCTTATTAACTTCATCGAAATGAGACGTACAGGTAAGTATTGAATTTCGCGAACTGATGAGTTTGTTTTGTTTCCCACTTTTGAACGAATAGCGCCAAAAACGTTTTAATACTGTCTTGATTAAATCGAGTTAAATGTACAAAATCAATATTTTCTACATCGAACAAATTATCTCAGAGGCTTATCATATAATAACGAGGATAAGGCACTGTTCTGGAGAACGTTTTGGCAGTACCTTTCGGTGTAATAATGTTGTTTACAAGCAAACAATTTAGAAAGCTTTTGCTATAGCAAATAAATAATGTTGTCATTTGAGCCATGCAATGTTAGCTCGTTGTTCTCAGACAATGACAATGATAAATAGAACTCTATTTATAGCGGTTTGATCACTTACAATTGCTCTATTATTAGGGGGTAGGGGGTAGTACGCACTGTGACCTTTACAGGTCTATTGTGCCCTATCAGTTGTAGGCTTACAGCAACTCATCCAGCCCTACTGCCCTGAAAAAGGCCACTAGGTTTTTAGGATTGAGTGAATGAAACGCCCCTTCGGTCACTTAGTAATTGCCAAGATACATGTGTCTGGTTTGGGTCAGAGTTGGACAGTCTCCCAAAATATGTTCCGGAGTTTCGTCGTCCTCCAGACAGAATCTACAAGTGCTATCACTTTCGACTCCGATTTTGCATAAGTGTCTCCTAAGTTTACAGTGTCCAGTCAGGAAGCCTGAAACCATTCTTAAGTCATTTCTTTTAAGACCGTTGCAAATTTCCGATCTTCTATTGTTGTAAGGTCCTAACAGCTTTTTGCTCTGTTTTAATCCTTCACACTTATCCCAGAAAAAGTCTCTTGCTTTCTTTTCTTCCTCTTTTACCAGGATCCACATTATTCCTGGTCCGAGCCCGCAGAAGGGTTCTGGGCCCATGAAGGGGGACGCTGCCCCTCTTCTAGCTAAGTCATCTGCTTGCTCGTTTTCTGGTATGCCCGCATGTCCGGGTACCCAGTACAGAGTGATCTTGTTAAATCTTCCCAGGTTCTTTAATTTACCTACACATTCTAAGACCAGTTTGGATTTAATCACAGGCGAACTTACTGCTTTAATAGCCGCCTGGCTATCGGAAAAGATAGCGATGTTTTGGTTCTCGTACCTTTTGTTCAAATTGAATTGAGCGCATCTTTCAATTGCATATATTTCTGCCTGGAAGATGCTAGTGAACTTCCCTAGTGATTCGAAGTATTTAGTGCGAGGTCCAAAGACTTCTACGCCACTTCCTTCGTCTGTTAGGGAACCATCTGTATACCAGCTAATTGCTCCTGGTTTGATTCTGTAGTTCAGCGTTATATTTCCCCATTCTTCTTTATTGCTGAGTCTTACTTTAAATCTCCTCTAAGTGAGTCTTCCATGTGGTACGCTTGTCAAATATTACCCCCAGGTATTTCACCTCCTTGGAGAATTCTATCAGCGTGCCGTTTACCCGTATTGGCTTGAGTAGCTTCATCTTATACTTCCTAGAAAAAGGAACGATCGTAGTTTTAGATGGATTGATACTCAGTCCTACCTTAGATCACCCAGATCTTGTGATGTTAATGCCCATCTTAATTTGATCACATAGTGTGTCTTCATGCTTTCCTGTACAGATAATAACTATGTCGTCTGCATAGCCCTGGCATATGATACCATTATCTGTGAGAAGTTTTAATAGTTCATCTACCATGAGACACCACAGGAGAGGTGATAGGACGCCCCCCTGTGGACATCCTTTCGTGGTCTTTACTATAATATTTTTGTCAGGTAGGCTAGCCTCGACTGTTCTTGAGTCCAGTAGCTGTACTAACCATCTGATGAGTTGAGGATCTATACTCCTTTTGTTTAGTGCCTTTGCAACTTTCGTATGTGATGTGTTGTCAAAGGCACCTTCGATGTCCATAAAAGCACAAATGGCTATTCCTTTGTTCTTTATGGCATTACTAATTAGTGTGTCTAGTTGGTATAGGGCAGTTTCAGTAGATCTGCCAGACCTGTATGCATGTTGATTCTTATGGAGTGGTTCTTTAATCAGGTATGTGGTCCTGATGTGGTTATCCACTAGTTTTTCTAAGGTCTTCAGCATAAATGAGGTGAGACTTATTGGTCTGAAGGACTTAGGTGAGAAGCGGTCTTTATTGCCCGCCATGGGGATGAACACTACCTTTGCTTTCCTCCAACACATAGGTATGTACCCGAGTGCCAGGCTACTTCTGAACATTTTCAGCATTGGCCCAATTAGGAGGTCTAGTCCCCTCTGTAGCAATGCTGGGAATATTTCATCGACCCCAGGTGATTTGAAGGGTTTGAATGAGCCGATGGCCCATCTTAGTCTTTCTTCTGTGCAGATAGCACTTGCTATTTTCCAGTCCGTTCTTCTGGTGTTGCGCTGCCGCAAGTGATCTGATGTATCTTCTTGCGGTATGGGGATGCATTCTAGAAAGTGAGTTGCGAGTAAAAAGCGTGGTTTCTCCTCTACATCTTTCGTGAATGTACCGTCTGGCTTCTTTAGACAAAGTCCCTGAACTGTCTTAGTTTTAGAGAGAGCTCTAAATATTCTAGTTGCAGGGGTTGTGTCAGCAATGTTACTACAAAATTTTCGGAAGTTGTCTCTTTTTGCCTTCCGTATGTTTTTATTGTATTCAGTGAGTCTGGTCGTGTACTCTGACTAGTCTCCAGTGCGCTTAGACTTGTTAAATAAGCTCCTTACTATCTTCCTAAGTTTCTCTAAGTCTTTGTTCCACCAGGAAGTGTCTTTTACTGACTTAACTTCTTGTTGTATACAATTTTGGTGGTATGAGTCAATTATAGCCGCATTGTACCCATCAACCATTAATTCTAAGTTTAGTGGGGAGTTGGCTTTCTTATGATTGCTCATACCTATCAAGTTGTTCTTGAGGCATCTTTCATACATTTCCCAGTTAGTACGTCTGGGATTCCTGATGGTTTTTCTGAAGTTAGAGGCCCCCGCTATTTCTAGCAGTATGATTCTATGATCTGACATAGATGGCTCATCTGATACCCTCCAGTTAAATACAAACTTTGCCATAAGGGCATTGCAGAGGGTGATGTCAATCACCTCCTGCCTTGCTCTAGTGACAAATGTAGGAGTATTTCCAACATTCAATATATTGAGCTCTTTCTGTAGCAGAAATTCTAGTAAGTACTCACCCCTTTTATTTGTGTCGGTGCTTCCCCACACAAGGTTGTGTGCATTGGCATCGCATCCAATTAACAGCGGTAGATTTTGCGATAGGCAGTGTTGCACCAGTCCCTCCATCTCTTTGGTTGGAGGTTCTGCCTGTTCGCCTGGAAGGTACCCAGTCGCGATCACCACCTCCCGTAATCCTCCGCCGATATCCAGTTTAAGTTGGATAGCGACCAAGTCTTTCGTTAAGAATTCTGAAAGGCAAGTGTATGTAATATCCTTTCTCAGTAAGATACATGTTCTTGGTTTGTCAGATCTGACGTCCCAAATTACCTGTGTGTGTTGAGTGCCTAGGCCTCTTATACCTCCTTTATAAATCCAGGGTTCCTGGATCAGCACTAAGCCCAGGTCCAGCCTGGCGGTCAATCTTGCGATCACAGCTGATGCTGCTTTCGCATGGTGGAGATTGACCTGTGCTATAATGGTGCTTGTTGTCATTTTTTATATTAAGGGGCTCATAGACCCATCGCCCTCGTCTGGAAGGGAGTCAGCCTCCTCTTCCGACATCGGCGTATCGTCGTACAAGGATATTATCCTTGTGTCCTCCAGCGAGTCCAGCTCGCCTGGGAGAAGGTCGATCTCCGACTCCCTCTCGGGTGGTGCTTCACGCACTGCCTGCACCTCAATGGGCGACAGCTCGCTTGCAACCGTGCCCGTCGGTTCGGTTGCTTCAACCTTATCCTTCTTCTTGTGCACGTGCACAGCGACCTTACCAAAACGGTAGTTTATTTTGCTACCTCGACTTTGGACAGCCTTCATGGACTGCTCATCTATGCCTATAGTGAGCAGCTTGCCGGTACCCGACTCTTTGCATCTCAACGTCTTCCACGCATGGACGTTGAGTTCTGCATTTTGTATTTTGAGCAGTTTGTACAGCTCGTCGGGCTGCTGCTCAGCGCTTCGTGGGAGATACATTGTGACGATGTGCATACTTGGGATTTCATCCCAGTACACGTCGTCATAGGTATCTTCAGCACTTCTAATTTAGGCACCACGTCCTTAAGCCAGTTGGCCGAGCCCTGATCCTCACAGTCGATCAGTATCAAGCCCGACCTAAAGTGGATACCATTAAATCCTAGCTGTGCTGACCAGCCTCGCATCATGGCAGCCATGAGTGCTTCTTCCACCTTACCTAGGTCTTCCCGGGATAGGATGACCTCTGGATAAGTTCGTGGAAGAACCGCAATTTTTATGCCTTTTGCCTGGTCAGCATAGCTTGGTCCATCCTTTCGGCTCTTAGACGCCGTTTGGTTGCCCTTGGTTCTTTTGGGCTCCGTCATGTTCGGGGGCGTAACTTGTGCCCTCTTCTTAGGTGCGCTGGTGCCATCTACAGGCTGAGCCCTGTGTTCCAGCGCTTTTTCCCTGGCCACCTCCGGTCTGAAGCCCTTTTGTAGGTATCTGAGGTACCACTTGTACCCGGCACCACTCAGTCCCTTTTTGAGTGGGTCTCCAGGGCCCCGGGCTCTCCGTGCCCAGGTCGGGGTTGAGTCTCGCGTTCCTTATGCCGAGACGCAGGTTGGACCGCCCTCAGGGTTTGGCCGCTAACAAGACCTGTGCTTGTGGTAGCAGCCTCTTCCTGAGTTTTGGCTGGTCTTTGCCGCTCAGCAGGACGCTTGGGCGTTTCGTCGCCCTTTCTCAAATTCTTTTTAGGCGTTGACCTGCCTAGAAGGTCCTCATCCGTGACAGTAATGTCCAGCCTGTCAGCGATCTGAGTTGCGGTATTGTCCCGCATTAGTATTTTTATTTTATTGTTATCCATACAATTCCCACGAGTGTAGGGGTGCTGAGGTCCACCGTGACATAGCCCCCAGTATCACGGCAAGGCCTTAGTTACTCTCCGAGGCGGCCAGGTATCAGAGAGGCTCCGTGTGAATACAGCCTGGTTTACCCCCGGCTGCAAAACTAAACCCAATGAGCACGGTGCGCATAACACTCTGGGTTTGGGGGGAGGAACTTATAAATGGAAGGTAATAGATGTGGGTAGTGAGTGTGAAGAAGTAAAGAAGCAGAGGATAGAAAAGATAGTGAGATGCAAGCTTTTAGGGAAGACGTCATCTCAAGCGTCTTGTCAGTGCTGCAGCAGCAGACACCCGCTTATTGTCCGGGGCTCTCTGTTTGCTACCGCTTATTCGAGAGCTAACCGCAACCGACCTTGAATTACAATACGTCTTAGTACAGGCTTAGCCTGTTCTAAGTTAACATACTGTGGTTCAGCTCGGTATGGCCGTTCGCTATCCGCACCTGCGACCCGTCTAGTCACCCAAGCTAACAGGACTCGCGCAGTTCCTCAAATTCTGCGAGCAGATTCAATTGCTCTAACTCGCAGGCACATTTGCGGCAACGGAAATAACAGACTTGACCTCATAAATTTATAACACTTAGCAGATCTATAGTTCATGTTTAAAAGCTCAATTTTTTCTAGCGCACTGTACTTATTTTGATTCTACATTTAGATCTATAGTTAGTGAAATAGAGTTGGTCCAATGGCTAATGTATTTTTTGCCTTTTGTATATTCTTGCATTATCGTATTCCATTTTTAACGTCAAAGCACATTTTTTGCCAATGCTTTTAATTCCGACAATATAACATCGAGACATTTACTTGGAAATAATTTTCCTTGAGCAATTTTGTTGAAGATTGCAATGCACAATTGTGTCTTAATTGTTGGGCATTTTAACGACTATCAAAGATTTTCAGGTGCGGATTCACGGCCGATGTTTTCGCTGTCCTATTCACTCATTTCATTTGTGTACTTTCTATCCAACAAATCATTTGAAAAAATGTTAAAATGTAACTATTGCAAATTCTACAGTCAAAACTTATTTTTTTATTTTCACACCACTCAGTTTTGTAGTTTTATAGATATGTATAAGCTCAGTTCAATTACAAGGTTAGGCCTCTAGTCAGAGCTTGCCCACATTGGCACGCCCAAGTTCAAATCGTTGTTGATGTTTGAGCTGGATTGTTCTGTGTGCACGCTAGCATACTCTTACATATGTGTGTAAGTATGCATATAAAATATATTAGTCTAAGATACACAGAAGAACGACCTTCACCCATCTGTGTAATGGATGAAAAGTATTTTATATCACAATTTATATATTAGAAAATATATTTCGAGTGGGTTTCCTAATAAATTCCTGGCCAGACTATTATTAGTTTAAAATTGAAAAAAGGAATTTTTGCGTTTATTTCACCCACGTGTTTAACGAATAAAATTAATACCAACCGGAAATATGAAGCCTATAGAAAATAAAAACGTTGGGTTGCCTATTTTTTCCCTGGCCTAATTACTGGGTTGCCAGGATTAAACAGGTACAGTTTTAACGGTTCCTTCACCTATATGTTTAATAAATAAATCATGTTTGTTTAAATGGCCGTCAACCGTCTACCGGTCATGGCCGAAATAAATCATATTGCCTGTAAAAAACCTGGCCAGAATGACGGTTGCCGAGTTTTGAAAGGTGCAATTTTTATTTTTATTTTAATTTTTTTTTAATACGAAAATTTTATTATTGAATAAAGTTATAATCAATAATTATTATTCTATATCTGATTCATCAGATGTTAAATTAAGGTACTCTAACACGTGTTACTTCGTATCGTTGATTATTGAAAATATATTGTGTTGAAAAATGGCTAAGAAGTGTTTTTTGTGTGACTCTGATGATTCGTTGATCGACTTTAATGATGAAACTTTTAAAAAATTTTCACTGAAGTTAGCATTTCGTAAAAAAAAGAATTTTAAATACAACGAAGTTGAGCTGACAGAAGCATCAATCGATTTTGTTGGTTATCATACTACGTGTTATAAGAAGGTAACTGTTTTGCGAAATAAATATAATGAAGAATTTTTAATTTTAGTACGGAGAATACAATAAGTATATAATATATTGCTCGAGCATGTTCATTTTATTATAAAAATTATTTTATGAACACGTCAATACTTCTGTCGCAGATGAAGTAACAAAATGTCTAGATTATAGTGCCCGTTCGCTTACAACAGTTATTGATGTGGATGAAGCAACTAATGTCAATGCCATGTCTCGCACAACTACGGTAATATTTTTTTTATCGTGTAAAATATAAAACTATTTATTAAAAAAAAACAATATTATAATTTTTTACCATAAATTCCTATTTATAAAATGATCTACTACTACCTACTTCTAAGAAACAGCATGACCAACACCTTGATTGCATTAACTGCATCGATTGAGCACTTAAATTGGGACCATTATTATGCCAAAGTCTACCTGTTTCCATGCTTACACAGCACTATGGGGAATTTGACCACTTTTTGTGGCCAAAATTAATAACTCAAAAACGAAACAAGATATCTATGTTCGGTTTTTTCCATTGGGTTTATGTAACCATTAGGTACTATATTAAGGAAAAATGTGGGCGTGGCACCACCCCTTTAGTAGAAAAAAGTAAATTATTTTTAGAACATTATTTTAACATGCAGCAACAAATTTTAAGATAGTTTTTTTGTTATATTTATTTGACAAAAGAAGGCGTGGCGCGCTTTTAATTAAAAAAAACTTTTTAAGAAAAATTAATTAGGCGTATTCGTCCTGCAGTCCTGCAATAAAAAATATTTAAAAATATATCGAATTATAAGTAATGTTTTTTATGCATACCACTTATAAAAATTCATGCTCTTCGTTTTCCAGTTCAATATTGCATGGAAATTCGCCAAGATTATTAATTTCAAGACAACTGCTGTGATCCTCCAATGATTCGTCTGAGTTTGAAGAGCTTTCCAACAATTCCAAAACCTCAACAGGAAGACACATTCTCTTTTGTCGCTGAATTCGTCTATCCAAATTCATCGAAGATGTGATTGGATCGGAAGTATCCATGCTCGATGAAACACGTCTGTAAAACTTTGTATCCTTTGACATTTCCTCGCGTGATGAAGTCGATCAGACTTATAATAGTTATTCCGTGATTCGGTAAGACAAATAACTGTTTCCGAACTATGCCAATCTCGATGCTTGCGCCGGAACTGCTTTAAATTCGCCTTGCAGTTCTTCCACATTGCGTTCAAGCGGTAGCAAAATTTTTTGCTTGTATGCACTAACATCTCTTCTTGACTTTCCAAATCCGCTCCTGGTATGGCCGCTTTAAAATAATTTAAAACAACATCCTCCTTTGCGTTTTTGCTAGTCGCTTCATTCCACTTTCCAAACAATTCTGCATTGGCAAACTTGAGGTTATGTCCTAAAAATTTAAATTTCACGCAAAGTGTTTAAAAGTGTAATTTTTAATTACAAGCATTTAAACAAGAATAAAATGCTCTACAACACAAAATGAATTTCATTGATGGACTCCTCTGGACTCATTTTGAACCCCTTTTTAAAAGTGAGACTTAATCAAAAATTTGCATTTGTTAGACTACTTACATTTTTACATTTCTAAGGGGACAGCACAAGAGATTTCAACAATTAACAGTCACAAACACATAAAACAAACCACACTTATTCGAACTCATTGCAAAAATTTAACTTATTTTGTTTAATTTTTCACTTTTTTGACACTTTAAAATTGCGAACAAAACTTTATATTGTAAAAGCACGTGCTTTGCATTTGCAACAGCTGTGTTTATCGGCTGACATTGTGGCAGCCATAACTGCCAAAAATCAAATCTGACATCGGTCCTCGTTAGTCAGCGACTTCGATAACGAGATCGATTGTCTCAACAAATCGAGCTCTAGTTTGAGTGAGAGAGAGAGATAGAGACGCGCGCGACTAGGACTCGACAACACGCATTGTTTTCCAATGTACATTTCATTTCATTAACAATTCATATAATTAACAATTCATTTAATAAATATAATTGTATTAGTAGTAAATAAAATAGTGACAATCTTATTTACTAAAGTGGTGACCCCGTGTTAGAACAACGCAGTTGGCGAATTAAACATCCAAAATGTAATATTAATTTGTCTACGAGTGTGTGTGTGTATGTGCACTGAAAAGGCTGATGCAATAATCAAACTGCATGTCGAAATATAATTTGCGTTCCCACAAGTACAACGACAACGAGTCAGAGGAAGACGAACCATTTTTCGACAGCAACACCGACATGGCAGAAGAATTGAAGCTACAGCTAGAGACTGTGCAAGATGAACTCCGGCGACTAATAACAGTCCGCGCCGAACAAACAAACGCCAACACATACACAAATTCGCAGCGTACACGTGTACATGTGCCAAAATTTAGCAAAGCAAATCCACAACTTTGGTTCGCACAATTAGAACGCTCATTTCGTTTTGGCAACATCACAGATGATACCGACAAGTTTGATCTAGTGACGATCAATCTAGAAGAGGACATTATTCTCAACATTGAAGATATAGTCTCAAACCCTCCAGACGAAAATCGCTACGCAACCATAAAATCGCGTTTGCTTGAAAAATATGCAGAGTCCGCCGACAGCAAATTGCAACGCCTACTGAAAGGTGAGGAATGGTCAGGTATGAAACCAACCGAGATGCTATCACACATGAAGCGTTTGGCACCAGATCCGAATTGCACAGCTGTTATACGCGCACTCTTCATGGCTCCAATGCCAATGACAATTCGACCAACACTTTCAATATGGCAAGAAGACGACTTGGACAAGCTGGCGAAGGTTGCTGACAAAATGCTCGATTCAACTAACCCAGATTCGGTGTTTAGTCTGTCCACACAGTTTTCACAGCCGCAACAAGCAGACACCAACACCGTGGAGGCACTATCTCGCTCACCGACGGCAACAGGAGACATTCAAACACTATTAAAATCTCTTGTAGAGTCTGGCAACAAACTGCAAACGGATGTTAATAACCTAAAAAACTCAAATAATAATTCACGCTCTACTTTTAGAAAACCTGAACAAACTTCTAAGGAGTTGCGCACTGAGAATGAGTTTTGTTATTTTCATAAAAGGTTCGGTGACGACGCGCGCAAGTGCCGCCCGGGTTGCTACAAATGGCAGGCGGAAAACTAAAACGGCTGCCGTCGAAATCACTGGTTGGCGGCAGCCCTACGACAATCAGCAGCACTACAAGGTACGCACAAACACCGACAAACGCACTACCCGAATCTCGCCTTCACATCATTGATAAAAAATACAGAATACGTTTTCTAATTGATTCTGGATCAGTAGTCTCAGTTATTCCACGCTCATCAGTCAGCTTTAAAACAAAGCAACACGCTTTACAGCTGTATGCAGCAAATCAGACTACAATCGCGACATACGGCACGCTTGTACTATACCTCAACTTGGGTCTACGGCGTCAATTCAGCTGGCCTTTCATCATTGCTGACGTACAATCTGCCATAATTGGAGCTGACTTCTTGACAAAACATAACAACTACAGGCATCATGCTCAACGCGGCAAAAGTTTCCGTCTCCACCGTTAACGAGAGCATAGATTTTCGAGGGTTGCTCTAGAAATTTATTTGTATAACAAAAATGCCTTTAATTCACAACACAGCTAACACGTTGCACTCTGTGAAACATCATATCGAAACTACAGGGCATCCAGTCGCAGATCGTCCACGACGTTTGGCCGGAAACAAACTAGCTACAGCAAAAGCAGAAGTCAATTTTCTTTTGGACCAAGGAATCTGCCGACCATCAAAAAGTCCTTGGGCAAGCCCACTTCACATGGTGTCCAAGAAAACAGGAGGCTGGCGAGCATGTGGAGATTACCGTAAACTCAACTCTCTTACGGTGCCCGATCGATACCCTATAGCGCATATACATGATTTCGCCGAGAAACTTCATGGAAAATCAATTTTTTCTACAATTGATTTAGTACGAGCATACTATCAAATTCCTATGGCTAAACAGGACATACCCAAAACGGCCGTCTGCACACCTTTTGGATTGATAGAATTTCTATACATGCCTTTTGGCCTTAAGAACGCTACACAAACGTTTCAACGTTTCATCGACAGCATCTTCAGAGGTATAGATTTTGTTTATTGCTATATTGACGACATTCTCATCATGTCTACTTCGCCCGATGAGCACGAGAAACACCTACATGCAGTACTGTCGTTACTACAAAAGCATGGTCTGGGCATTAATGTCAACAAATGCCAGTTTGGTAAGCCAGATGTACGTTTCTTAAGCTATATTATCAACAAACAAGGCGTACGACCGCCAACTGATCGTATCGATGCAATCATCAACTACAAGCAACCCGATACAATTTGTGAGCTCGGTCGTTTCCTGGGTATCATCAACTATTACCGGCGTTGCATTCCACATGCTTCGGAAGTACAAGCGCCGCTCAATGAAGTTACACGTGGTATTAAGAAAAATGACAAACGCAAAATCAATTGGAGACCTGAACTCATCAATGCTTTTGACTCTGGCAAAAGCAGTGTGGCAAGTGCGGTGCTTCTATCACACCCATCATGCAAAGTACCATTAGCACTAATCTGCGATGCATCTGACACTGCTATCGGGGCTGCACTCGACCAACAGGTGGATGGAATATGGTGTCCGTTGGGTTTCTATTCTCGCAAGCTCAGTGACGCCGAAAAAAATTACAGCACTTATGATCGAGAGCTACTAGCTATATACGATGCTATTCGATATTTTAGACATCTACTTGAAGCTCGAACTTTTGTAATCAAAACTGATCATAAGCCATTAACGTATGCTTTTTCACAGAAACCAGAGAAAGCCTCTCCTCGTCAACTTCGCCATTTGGATTTCATTTCGCAGTACTCAACTAGCATCATACATCTAGCGGGTTCAAACAACACAGTCGCCGATGCTCTTTCACGCCTCAACGCCATTTCAATGCCGACTACAGTACCTCTGGATAGGATTAAAATGGCACAATCCGAGGACTCGGAACTGAGCGATTTACTGCAAGGCACAACATCTCTCAAGCTACAATTGGTTGAACTCGGCGACGATATTAGCTTGCACTGTGACTTGTCCACTGGATCGATAAGGCCATATATACCCCAGTCACTGCGCTATTCAATTTTCGCTTCCGTGCATGGTTTGTCTCACCCAAGTGGAAGGGCCACGCTACAACAAATACGAAAAATATACGTTTGGCCGTCAATGAGAAAAGATGTCACCTTCTGGGCTCGAAATTGTTTACCCTGCCAACGAGCCAAGATTCACCGTCACAACTCACACATTCCCAATAAAATTGATATGCCGGACAACCGCTTTGACCATGTTCATTTGGACATCGTGGTCATGCCACTCGTCGATGGATATCGATACTGCCTGACCATGATCGACAGGTTTTCACGTTGGCCGGATACGGTGCCTCTCAAGGACATTAGCGCGTCCACCATCTCAACTGTTTTTTGGTCACATTGGGTAGCTCGATTCGGTTGTCCCAAGACAATAACAACCGACCAAGGATCTCAATTCGAGTCTGCATTGTTTAAATCATTAGCTAACATGACAGGCAGCAAGCACATCCACACAACAGCATATCATCCGCAATCCAATGGAATGATCGAACGCTGGCATCGCTCGTTTAAAGCCGCTTTGATGTGCAGTTCTAACTCGACATGGACAAACCTGCTACCGACAGTCTTACTTGGACTCAGGACTTGTTTCAAGGAGGACTTGGGCACATCCGCAGCTGAGATTTTATACGGCAGTCACATTCGATTGCCAAATGAATTCTACGACAATTTAGACAAGCCCAGTAATCCACAAGAATTTGCTTTTAAATTCCGCGAGCACATGCGTTCGGTACGCCCAGTTCCAGCAGCGCAACACGTTAAGAAAAGCATGTTCATCCACAAACATTTGTCAGACTGCACTCATGTTTTGATACGAACCGATGCCGTCCGACAGCCATTGGAGCCGCCCTACACTGGACCCTATGAAGTGGTGGAACGATCAACAGACCGCGTTTATATCATAAGGCTAAACGACAAAGATGTTGCAGTCTCTACCGAACATCTGAAACCTGCTTTCTTCATCAGAGATGACAAATCCGATGACTCTCAATCCGCCACCACTCAACCGTTAAGGACCTACGAACGGTCTAGAACAGTCAGTTTCGCTCCCGAAAGGTCACTGGAAGGGGGGTAGCTGTGGCAGCCATAACTGCCAAAAATCAAATCTGACATCGGTCCTCGTTAGTCAGCGACTTCGATAACGAGATCGATTGTCTCAACAAATCGAGCTCTAGTTTGAGTGAGAGAGAGAGATAGAGACGCGCGCGACTAGGACTCGACAACACGCATTGTTTTCCAATGTACATTTCATTTCATTAACAATTCATATAATTAACAATTCATTTAATAAATATAATTGTATTAGTAGTAAATAAAATAGTGACAATCTTATTTACTAAAACATCTTCGTTGTGGCACCATCTATTGAGAGTTTTGGTTAGCAACATTCAAGATTAATCTTTTATTGATGCGTTGCACTGAAAAAATTTGTAATTTTGCGACTTTCGGAAATGGGTTTTGGCCACAAATAGTGGTCAAATTCCCCATAGTGCACAGGTTGTGATTACACGGCAGCATTTTACATTAAAGGAAAAATAAGGCCCTTTAAAATATTTTCCACGAATGAAAAATATCAACAAAATTTTAAATCATTAACTGACGAAGCTGATATCTTTGTTGATGAAAACATGAATATGGTTCAAGAGTTCACAGCCAAAATGTATGGCGTCAATTACTGCACCAGAGTGAATGACGTGATATATCGAATTTTTATGAAACATTATGCTGCAAAAGAAGACAATGAACAGTTTTTAAAAAAAATTAGAAGTTTCGACTCGAACTCTATACCACCATGCTGGATATCCCTACAGCAAAAACTTTAAGAACAGTTTTCGTCAATTCCATGTGGCTTAATGCAACAGACATATAATGTGTGAAATTCCAGCCAGAAAATTGTGGTTGGCATTATGATGACTACTTGAAACTAACAGGATTTATTGGGGACCAAACGCCAATACAAATACAAGATATTATCGAAGTTACGGAAAATGAAGACGACTGTACCGAGTTAGAGTACCTAAATGTAACATCTGATGAATCAGATATAGAATAATAATTATTGATTATAACTTTATTCAATAATAAAATTTTCGTATTAAAAAAAAATTAAAATAAAAATTGCACTTTTCAAAACTCGGCAACCGTCATTCTGGCCAGGTTTTTTACAGGCAATATGATTTATTTATTAAACATATAGGTGAAGGAACCGTTAAAACTGTACCTGTTTAATCCTGGCAACCCAGTAGTTAGGCCAGGAAAAAAAAACCCAACGTTTTTATTTTCTATAGGCTTCATATTTTCGGTTGGTATTAATTTTATTCGTTAAACACATGGGTGAAATAATCGCTAAAATTCCTTTTTTCAATTTTAAATTAATAATAGTCTGGCCATGAATTTATTAGGCAACCCACTCGAAATATATTTTCTAATATATAAATTTTGATATAAAATACTTTTCATCCATTACACAGATGGGTGAAGGTCGTTCTTCTGTGTATCCTCTACTAAAGTGTCAGCTAGAAAAACAATGAAAACAAAAAGAAAAACGGCAACAAAAAAAATACAACAATAGAATAAGCACGAACGAAAAAATGAGGCGCGCTAAATGCAGAGTCCGATTTTTGTCTATGCGTTTTTTGTTTGAAACGGACCCAAGCTGAAACATAAAGATAAACGTTGTTTTGTAAATATAGGTAAGCGAAATTTGCAATCCGTCTCTTTACTACTTAATGGGCTTTCATGTAGTGTTTCAAGATCTTTAGCCAAACTGATGGCCATCTCCAAGGACAATAAATCTTGCCGCTTGATATACAGCTGAAGTTCTTTCCGTCTATTCCGAAATTTTCTCGCTAACGTATGTTCTGTCTTTAGCACTGAATGCCTCATAATGTTCTGCATAACCAGGAAAAAGCCTTTAAGCCGCTCTGCTTTGCCGTGAAGCATGTGTGACGACGTCTCTGGCTGGGGTATCCTCAGTGTGTTGCCAGAGTTCGTCACGACAGAAATTTATAAAGACTAACCTAGGCCTCCAATGTTGCTATCGCCTCAACCGTTGTTTCCGCCGCTACCGCTGTTGCAGTAACCCTGTTAGTGCTGTTGCACCTTCACCGGAGTTGACCGACCACTTTGCCGGTCCGAGACTAAGTAATTCCGTTGCTAATTTGTCTGCTTGTTGCCGAGGACAGCGCTGTCCGTAAGCCACTGTGGCTGTTGTTGTCCATCTAACTGCTAGCTGAACTCCGTTGTTGTTGCGCCAAACGTTTTTCGTTGTTCTGTCTTACTGTTCTATTTGTTTCTTCTATCTGTTTTGTTTGTTTTTACACTAATTTAATGCTACAATCGTATCCTCTACAAAATATATTCATATTACTATGTTTAGAAAAATGTTGTATTTGGGCGCTGAAAAATTTTAGGATGCCTGTCAATTCTGAGTTTAGTCTAACCGCTAATGGCTTTTGCAAAGGTGTTCGGGCAATATGACCTCTTTGTTTCGCCCATATATACCTTATGTGTCTTGGTTTCATGGTCTCGTTTGACTTTTAGGGGAACCGGAGATATGAAACTGATAACTCGAAACGGGCCTTCATGTCGTGGTGCTAACTTTGCTGCAAATTTGTTTACCGCCCGAGACAAATGATGTTGTTTCATCATGCCCTGGTCTCCGAACCCACTTGGCAATGTGTCTGAACATTCCGGGCCAGTAATACACTTTGCTACCCGGATCGTGGCTCTGCGGATTCCGGCTGTTGAGATACAATGTTACTTCTCGAACACCATTTTGCGTAATGGAGTGGCTACGTATAATTTCCATGCGGGACCGCCATCCTCCATACCAAAAGCTGCCGTTTTGCGGTATAAGTGACCATTCTCTATGGTGTAATCTGGATACGCTTCTGGGTTGCTTTTTACCCTCGTTTTTCGTCGTACTAACCAACGACATCTTACTTGATCCCCGACTGTTACCCCACAAGCAGCATCATTGGGTTTTTTTTGGGTTTACGCTTCAGCGTTCAATTTTCCTCGCCGATATCTTGCCTCTGAGGTGTTCGATTGAAGTTCTTTGCTATCACTTATTCCGTATGCCGCTTCATATTGTCGTTCCTCGGTTGGATCATTAGGAAGTCGACGAACAACTCGACCCTGATAGAGTTAAAAATGAAGATCGGCATGTGTACTCTACTAACCATACCTCCGTGTTGAATAAATGATTTACCACTCGATCTGTGCCGTCCACCAGGTAGATTGGGTAAGCTTCCTCTATTATATGTGCTTGTTGGAAATGATTAGACGCCAACTCCTAGCTTACCAAGCTTCTGGTTGCCCCTGTGTCTATAGTGGCCTTGACCAGTTTTCCCACTTTCCATACTGCTGCAATGACCGACGACCGTCGAAGATTAGTGTGCAGTTTCCCCGGCGTTTCCTCATCATAGCCTCGTCGTTACCCAACTGACCCAGCTAGTTCTGCTGCTGCTCCTTCACCGGAGCTGACTGACCACTTTGCCGGTCCGAGACTGACTTCTCCAGCTGGTACTGCTGCTCCTTCACCTGACCGACCACCATAATATCGATCATTGATTTGGTTTATCGTTCGAAAGATTTAAGGAAAGGGCTGTTCTTAAAAGGAATTCTCTAACTACGTAGGGTTGTCTCCAGATACACACAGACTCGCGACAACGAAGCGGACGGCGGAATGTTAATAACCATCAGCGTATCTGCTAAACTCGTCCTTCATATGATGGATTATAAATCCCTTTGATATTTTACTGAGAGGATTAATAATAATAAATGGGAGGTAGTTACTTATAGAAGAGGATACCAAGAGGGGGCGTAGCAGCGCACGCCTTGTTTAATAGATGCTGAGATGTGCAAATTGCTAAATTTTCTATAACGGACCAAACTTAGTTGTAAAATATAACTTTCATATTACTATTTAAGTAATTCATTATTATTTTTAATTTTATTTACAGAATTTAATATATTAGGTAATTCCAAAACAGCGCAGAATTGAATGTATTGAACAAAGTTATAAGTAGATAGTACAATTATTAATCAAAATAACAAAAACGATACTCTAGTTCTTCGGGCATCCCCCTTGGCTCTGCGAGCCATTCCATAATGTCACATGCTTCCTTCGCTTGTACTTGAAGTTCCTTTTGAGTCCCCCATTCCGCCAGCCATGTTGTCATCTCCCCGCACAGCTCCCGAAGTTATTCCGCTTGATATACCAGTAAAATTCAATTTGTACTAAAATAAAGAAAAGACAATAATTAAAATTTGATTAGCTAAATATTAAAACAATCTCAATAATCTCATACGAGCTTAAAGTATATATACTCGTATTTTAAACATCTACAACTATATTTTTATTACAAAATCAAAAAAATACCTACATAAATTCATACTTAAAATGATAGCCATTGCTAGCTTGTTAAAATTAGACCGTTCGTTTTGTACTGTCAAATGGTTCAAACTCGTTTCAGCAATGCACCAACATATGCTTGCTTTATTTGTGAAATTAAAATAATACATATCTAGATGAAAATAACTGTAAATGAGTGTCGAATGGGCTTAATATTTTCCAGCACGCTATACCGATAAGGTGTCAAAATATTCTCTTTTGAGGGTAACTACGATACTTGGAATTTTTAGGTTTAATAAATCCACATCATTTGAAAAAAAACTTTTGGTTTTGCATCAGAAATATTAGCAAAGAAATATACCACCTGTTATCAAAATTGGACATTTTATGATGTGCGAAACATATAAAATTATAATGTAAAAAATTTTATAAGTTGTTATACAAATTTTATCACACACCAATAAAAATTATGTTTAATAAATTTTTGTATTTTAATTTATTGTATTTAAAAAAAAAACATCTTGACCAGATAAAAACCAAGCGACGAAAAACTACGTATAAAAAAGGAAAGCTGCTGATAAATTTTTTTTTTTTTTTGATTTTTTTAGTATGTACTATTATTTATTGAATTAATAAAAACTGTAAAAGGGAAGTTGCGTCCACACAGACCTGGTGGAGGAGTTTTTGTTTGCACTAGTCCAAATGGGCGTAATTTCAAAAGTAAAACAATTTTAAGAAAATGGAAATTACTTATTTGTTCATTAGTGGTTTGTAAGTACATCATTTTTAACAGTTGGTCGAAAGGGGACGTCTAATGAGATTGATCAAACTAAGTAATCAATTTCACTAAAAAGAATTCCATGAAAAAATATCAAAGAGACCATAGATCTGCGTAATGAAAGGTTTAAAAGATCAATTAATTTAAATCTGTCATAAAAAGATGAAAGACTTACATGGGTACCCTAATTAAGACTGCGAAGAGCAACAAGAACAAACTGAGAATACGATCTTGGTGAATACCATAGTTAAGATAGGAACGAAATTCTAAAATGGAGCGAACAAGTAAGGTATAGAGGAGTTTAGTGGTATAAGGGTCATTAAACTCCTTAGACCAACGCTTAACGAAGCCAAGAATAGATTTTGCTTTGTATACTATTGATTCAATGTGATTATTATAAATAAGTTTGGGTTCCATAAGGATAACCAAATCAATTTAACAAATTCTCTACCGAGGATTATTTTATTCAACAAATATTTTACAATAAATGGATTTCTACGATGAAATGTCATAAACTTTCATTTTGAGAAATTTGAATTTAGATAATTAAAGCTACACCACGTATGTAGTGAGTTCAAATCAGCCTGCAGCAAACTGTGTTGGGAGATACCAGAATATGACAAACACAATATGACATGATCTGCATACATTAGTGTATGACCATGTTTAATAGCAGATGAAACGGCAATGGAAGTCTTCGAGAGTATGATTCTTCGCAGGATTTTTATTAAAGTCGGCGACGAGTTTAGATCCCGTAAGAACAGCAAGCAGTACGAGCTATTTGATGAGGTTGACATAGTCCAGCGCATAATATACCAGTGCCTGCACTGGGCAGGGCACCTCATTCGAATGGATGAAAGAGCTCCAGCGCGAATGGTTTACATGGGGGGCCCAAACTTGATTGGAGGAGAGAGTGTCCACCTACTGGCACTATAAGGTCTTTCATTTGAAAAATAATTTCGTGAAGCTCTCGGGTTTGAATTTTACTCGGAACTTAAAAACTTCGAAAAATACGAGTTTCCAAATTCTTCTAGAAAAGCTTCAAAAATCCTATTTCTCTGTAAAAAATGACGCATAAACACTATTTTTTTATTCTTAGTTTTCAGTGGTTCAAACGGGCCATATGTACTGACAACAATTATTTGTGATATTTTATTAGGAAAATAAACGGAAAATAGTAAAAAAAATTTTGTAAAAACGGTTAATTTTTTGTTTTGCTGATTTCCCCCTCGTATTTAGAATCGGAGTTTTTGCAAGTTAAATAGCTCCATTGCATGTTGGCAAGTTTTAAGTAAACAACCCATCTACACGAATAACTTCCGATCGAATTACTTTTGGTTAATTTGTATTGGCGTATTCGACTTTGTAATAGGATAATACTAAATGATATTTGACCGACCTTCCTTGCACCCAGGAAGTATATGTTAATTCATATCCCAAAATAGTCATTATGTACTTCAGCAGCGTAGCCTTTTGTTCCGATTTGTTCAAAAAACACTTTAATATTCACATTTAATACACACATACTGTCGAATTTTTATCTATCGAGGAATTCATAGGCGACTGAAGAAAATGAAAACGCGTATTTAAACGAGGACAAAAATCAAAGTTAGTTTTTTCAATTTCATTATAATGTTCGATTGTTTGTCGAACCCGTTAAAAATAAAAAAAAAAAACTAAGAATTCCACTCCTATACCCTTCTATATTGATTAAAACAGTAGTTTTAACTACTCGATGACCGTGTTACTACAGCAATACGTGCATAGTAGTTTAGTATTGAATTGTTGAGGAAAGTGAACGCTTAATGATATGACACTTTTACACTAAACACATTGGCGTTGTCATCGCCACGAACGTCAGAACAGTAGCTGGGCAGTGCCAGTAAGAAGCCACTCTCCCCTATATATTGTAGTATAGTGTTAAACTTCCCGGAAAATACATTCAACTAAGAAGAAACTTAAATTTCAATGGAATTTTTACAAGAAAACTGAATTTTATATTTTATTTGTGTTAAATAAAAAATGGGTGATGAGCAACAAAATGAAAATGAAAATACTGGTTGCATAGAGAAATGCACAGTTATAGTTTAGATCAACGTGCAACAACAATTTCTAAAACGAATACTTAACTCCCTTTACTTCCACTTATAATAGCCTCTTCTACAATAATATCAACACAAAGTGCCTATGCTTCGATTTCAACAAACGCAACTATGTATTCTTCACTTGCGTCGATCTCGTCATTACAATCATAATTGGCTACAGCCACACCAAACACAAAATATATACAAGTACTGTATTTCCACAACAATAAAAGTCAAACTTCAACTTTTTGCGAAAGGCGGTTATTCTAAAAGTCAAAACATAAACAATAGGAACAGCAACACAAACCCAAAACCTTGATTTGAAAGCATCAGTATCAGTTCAATTAAAAACATCTTTATTTACAGCAAGCGAAAATACGCTATTTTAGTGATTATTATTTGTCACATAATATATTTATGTATAAAAAATCATAATAATAACAAAGTGCAAACAAATTATTATAAAACGAGCTACGCATGGAGAGCGTACACTCTCATCTGATGGAAGAAACACATACTTCTCCATCGTTTCAAGCAATCACAACAACAAAACTACTGTAGATAAAAAGCAATCTATTCTAACAACAAATGCAGGACCATCAAGACGATTGCAACATCTCCACTAAATAAAATATTAGTAACTTTTCACTCAATTCATGATACTGAAATAACTCAAAGTGTGCAACTATTCGCTGCTAATATAGAACTAAGTGCTACTGTTTTGAGAACGCATGCATTAAGTTGTGTCACTATGTATTATTGCACTATGATCTGGCAGATCAGTAGCAACAACAACATCAACAACAATTACTACACAAAGTACGTACACTACAACAATTGCTTCTATAGCAACAATAACAAAAGTATACTCTACAGCGCCAAACCACCGGTCTGTTCTCCATCTACACCAATCAATGCATCGCATCGATAGCGTCATCTGATCAACAAAACTTGAAACAAGAACAACATACACAACATTGCTAAAATATTGGCTGAACAACCCAGACCCATAGAACAAGTTCGAATCCCTGGCCGATGATGATGACAAGACAGAACAACAAGACAGTGGGACAAAAACAAATACTATAATACAAAAAACCAACAATATAACGTATACAAAAACCTCTAACCTGTAAGTTCTCTAACAAGTGCACTAGCTATGTTATGCAATGCAAAGTATGTAATAAAAGCATTAAACAAGACACATTAATGCAGCATGAAAAAAATTTTTAATAGTGTTAGTAAAATATTTTTGTGTGCGTTACACATACGATGCATGGCGAAAAATCAAATCGATTTAGATATTTTGCAAGTCATGCTCGCTCTACCGTGCACTGACTGAGCATTTATAAATGAAACTATTACATGATAATCTACAATTGAAAGCTTCATGCACAATTACACAAGAAAGGCATTATGTCGCACGAATATGTCTAGGCCGCTTAAAATACAACCAGAACAATCTACCCACTACACAGAAAATATAAAATTACTTAAGGATGAAAATGAAAATACTACACATTTAAACCCAAGGAGAAAATAGGTTTCAAGGTAGTTTTACTCGACAGAAACAGAAAGTATTGCAAATGAATTAGCAGAATTAGGTAACGAAGTTATAAACATACACAATTGTTCAAAGGTGTGAAGATCGCCGATGAACTGTGCGTAATACCCACCAATTTTACCTCAAAGTGCACATCCTTAACTTTAAAATTCTTTTTTATTTTTTTAAATCCGATTATTCGTTGCTGAAATATAGCCATTTAAAGAATGTCAATTTAATATTAAAATTTTTTTAACCCTTTAACGTCCAAACAAAAATAAGATACAGAAAGCTTACAGTTCTAAAGGTTTTCGAGGTCGCTGATAACGAATTTGATGTCAAATTAGCATTTTGACAGTTGACAGCTATCAAGGCCACTGTCAACTATGCTAAAAAATAGTTAATTTTTTTGAAAATTTTTTTAAGGGGATTTTTGAGGTTATAGAACTTGACCCTTTTCTCTTCGAATGATCTTTTCAGCGTGTTTCGTCTACCTATTGGTGTGGCATTTCTTTGCAAAGACCAACAGTAGTCTGCGACCACGAAATCCTTTAGAACTGTAAGGTTTCTGTAAATAACTATTCTTATTTTGGTTTGGGCGTTAAGGGGTTCAATAAAAATATTAAATTAACATTCTTTAAATGGCCATATCTCAGCAACGAATAATCGTATTTAAGAAACTAAAACAGAATTTTAAAGGTTAGGATGTGCACAGGATGTTCGCAGGATTTTTATTAAAGTCGGCGACGAGTTTAGATCCCGTAAGAACAGCAAGCAGTACGAGCTATTTGATGAGGTTGACATAGTCCAGCGCATAATATACCAGTGCCTGCACTGGGCAGGGCACCTCATTCGAATGGATGAAAGAGCTCCAGCGCGAATGGTTTACATGAGGGGCCCAAACTTGATTGGAGGAGAGAGTGTCCACCTACTGGCACTATAAGGTCTTTCATTTGAAAAATAATTTCGTGAAGCTCTCGGGTTTGAATTTTACTCGGAACTTAAAAACTTCGAAAAATACGAGTTTCCAAATTCTTCTAGAAAAGCTTCAAAAATCCTATTTCTCTGTAAAAAAATGACGCATAAACACTATTTTTTTATTCTTAGTTTTCAGTGGTTCAAACGGGCCATATGTACTGACAACAATTATTTGTGATATTTTATTAGGAAAATAAACGGAAAATAGTAAAAAAATTTTGTAAAAACGGTTAATTTTTTGTTTTGCTGATTTCCCCCTCGTATTTAGAATCGCAGTTTTTGCAAGTTAAATAGCTCCATTGCATGTTGGCAAGTTTTAAGTAAACAACCCATCTACACGAATAACTTCCGATCGAATTACTTTTGGTTAATTTGTATTGGCGTATTCGACTTTGTAATAGGATAATACTGAATGATATTTGACCGACCTTCCTTGCACCCAGGAAGTATATGTTAATTCATATCCCAAAATAGTCATTATGTACTTCAGCAGCGTAGCCTTTTGTTCCGATTTGTTCAAAAAACACTTTAATATTCACATTTAATACACACATACTGTCGAATTTTTATCTATCGAGGAATTCATAGGCGACTGAAGAAAATGAAAACGCGTATTTAAACGAGGACAAAAATCAAAGTTAATTTTTTCAATTTCATTATAATGTTCGATTGTTTGTCGAACCCGTTAAAAATAAAAAAAAAAAACTAAGAATTCCACTCCTATACCCTTCTATATTGATTAAAACAGTAGTTTTAACTACTCGATGACCGTGTTACTACAGCAATACGTGCATAGTAGTTTAGTATTGAATTGTTGAGGAAAGTGAACGCTTAATGATATGACACTTTTACACTAAACACATTGGCGTTGTCATCGCCACGAACGTCAGAACAGTAGCTGGGCAGTGCCAGTAAGAAGCCCTCTCCCCTATATATTGTAGTATAGTGTTAAACTTCCCGGAAAATACATTCAACTAAGAAGAAACTTAAATTTCAATGGAATTTTTACAAGAAAACTGAATTTTATATTTTATTTGTGTTAAATAAAAAATGGGTGATGAGCAACAAAATGAAAATGAAAATACTGGTTGCATAGAGAAATGCACAGTTATAGTTTAGATCAACGTGCAACAACAATTTCTAAAACGAATACTTAACTCCCTTTACTTCCACTTATAATAGCCTCTTCTACAATAATATCAACACAAAGTGCCTATGCTTCGATTTCAACAAACGCAACTATGTATTCTTCACTTGCGTCGATCTCGTCATTACAATCATAATTGGCTACAGCCACACCAAACACAAAATATATACAAGTACTGTATTTCCACAACAATAAAAGTCAAACTTCAACTTTTTGCGAAAGGCGGTTATTCTAAAAGTCAAAACATAAACAATAGGAACAGCAACACAAACCCAAAACCTTGATTTGAAAGCATCAGTATCAGTTCAATTAAAAACATCTTTATTTACAGCAAGCGAAAATACGCTATTTTAGTGATTATTATTTGTCACATAATATATTTATGTATAAAAAATCATAATAATAACAAAGTGCAAACAAATTATTATAAAACGAGCTACGCATGGAGAGCGTACACTCTCATCTGATGGAAGAAACGCATACTTCTCCATCGTTTCAAGCAATCACAACAACAAAACTACTGTAGATAAAAAGCAATCTATTCTAACAACAAATGCAGGACCATCAAGACGATTGCAACATCTCCACTAACTTGGAAAGCACAGTGCGTCACTTCGGTAACAGCGCTCCCAACCCCATACCCTGCAGTATCACCAATTAACTATAATAACTGTTCTGGCACATAGTGCAATAATACAAAGTAGTGCCACTCTTAAAATATTAGTAACTTTTCACTCAATTCATGATACTGAAATAACTCAAAGTGTGCAACTATTCGCTGCTAATATAGAACTAAGTGCTACTGTTTTGAGAACGCATGCATTAAGTTGTGTCACTATGTATTATTGCACTATGATCTGGCAGATCAGTAGCAACAACAACATCAACAACAATTACTACACAAAGTACGTACACTACAACAATTGCTTCTATAGCAACAAGAACAAAAGTATACTCTACAGCGCCAAACCACCGGTCTGTTCTCCATCTACACCAATCAATGCATCGCATCGATAGCGTCATCTGATCAACAAAACTTGAAACAAGAACAACATACACAACATTGCTAAAATATTGGCTGAACAACCCAGACCCATAGAACAAGTTCGAATCCCTGGCCGATGATGATGACAAGACAGAACAACAAGACAGTGGGACAAAAACAAATACTATAATACAAAAAACCAACAATATAACGTATACAAAAACCTCTAACCTGTAAGTTCTCTAACAAGTGCACTAGCTATATTATGCAATGCAAAGTATGTAATAAAAGCATTAAACAAGACACATTAATGCAGCATGAAAAAAATTTTTAATAGTGTTAGTAAAATATTTTTGTGTGCGTTACACATACGATGCATGGCGAAAAATCAAATCGATTTAGATAGTTTGCAAGTCATGCTCGCTCTACCGTGCACTGACTGAGCATTTATAAATGAAACTATTACATAATAATCTACAATTGAAAGCTTCATGCACAATTACACAAGAAAGGCATTATGTCGCACGAATATGTCTAGGCCGCTTAAAATACAACCAGAACAATCTACCCACTACACAGAAAATATAAAATTACTTAAGGATGAAAATAGAAAATACTACACATTTAAACCCAAGGAGAAAATAGGTTTCAAGGTAGTTTTACGACACATGCACTACTCGACAGAAACAGAAAGTATTGTAACTGAATTAGCAGAATTAGGTAAAGAAGTTATAAACATACACAATTGTTCAAAGGTGTGAAGATCGCCGATGAACTGTGCGTAATACCCACCAATTTTACCTCAAAGTGCACATCCTTAACTTTAAAATTCTTTTTTATTTTTTTAAATCCGATTATTCGTTGCTGAAATATAGCCATTTAAAGAATGTCAATTTAATATTAAAATTTTTTTAACCCTTTAACGTCCAAACAAAAATAAGATACAGAAAGCTTACAGTTCTAAAGGTTTTCGAGGTCGCTGATAACGAATTTGATGTCAAATTAGCATTTTGACAGTTGACAGCTATCAAGGCCACTGTCAACTATGCTAAAAAATAGTTAATTTTTTTGAAAATTTTTTTAAGGGGATTTTTGAGGTTATAGAACTTGACCCTTTTCTCTTCGAATGATCTTTTCAGCGTGTTTCGTCTACCTATTGGTGTGGCATTTCTTTGCAAAGACCAACAGTAGTCTGCGACCACGAAATCCTTTAGAACTGTAAGGTTTCTGTAAATACCTATTCTTATTTTGGTTTGGGCGTTAAGGGGTTCAATAAAAATATTAAATTAACATTCTTTAAATGGCCATATCTCAGCCACGAATAATCGTATTTAAGAAACTAAAACAGAATTTTAAAGGTTAGGATGTGCACATTGGTGCTAATGTTCGAAAAAATTTACTATCGAATATATAGCTTATTAAAATATGCCAAAAACGTCCATTTTCACCTTTTTAGGTTAGAATATCTCATAACTGTGGGTGCTGGAGCAATATTGGATTTGGATTAAACGCGAAAAATTGCATAAGAAAAAGTGTGTCCAGTTGTTGGGTCTAAAAATTGTTGGCCTGTGTTATTAAGACATATGAAATGATTAATTATTTGAATGTACGTTGGTCAAGAGTTAAACACCGTATCTGCTACAAAAAAAAAAACATTTTATTTTCAAAATGTTTTTGAGAGGCATGTTAAATCAAAAAGCTGAATTTCAAGCGAATTGCAACACACTCGGAAACGACGTTTGTGGCATGCAAAAATTAAATTGAGGCGAAATTCGAGCGAAAGTGTTTTCTGTGGCATGCCTTAGAATGATTAATACGATAAACGAATTATAAGGTAAATTTAGTTTAAGTTTATTTTAGGCACCGTTTGGTGCCGTTTTGCATATTGTTTTAGAAATTCGTATATGTTCGAATGTATTACGCACAGTCCATCGGCGATCTTCACACCTTTGAACAATTGTGTATGTTTATAACTTCGTTACCTAATTCTGCTAATTCAGTTACAATACTTTCTGTTTCTGTCGAGTAGTGCATGTGTCGTAAAACTACCTTGAAACCTATTTTCTCCTTGGGTTTAAATGTGTAGTATTTTCTATTTTCATCCTTAAGTAATTTTATATTTTCTGTGTAGTGGGTAGATTGTTCTGGTTGTATTTTAAGCGGCCTAGACATATTCGTGCGACATAATGCCTTTCTTGTGTAATTGTGCATGAAGCTTTCAATTGTAGATTATCATGTAATAGTTTCATTTATAAATGCTCAGTCAGTGCACGGTAGAGCGAGCATGACTTGCAAAATATCTAAATCGATTTGATTTTTCGCCATGCATCGTATGTGTAACGTACACAAAAATATTTTACTAACACTATTAAAAATTATTTTCATGCTGCATTAATGTGTCTTGTTTAATGCTTTTATTACATACTTTGCATTGAATAACATAGCTAGTGCACTTGTTAGAGAACTTACAGGTTAGAGGTTTTTGTATACGTTATATTGTTGGTTTTTTGTATTATAGTATTTGTTTTTGTCCCACTGTCTTGTTGTTCTGTCTTGTCATCATCATCGGCCAGGGATTCGAACTTGTTCTATGGGTCTGGGTTGTTCAGCCAATATTTTTGCAATGTTGTGTATGTTGTTCTTGTTTCAAGTTTTGTTGATCAGATGACGCTATCGATGCGATGCATTGATTGGTGTAGATGGAGAACAGACCGGTGGTTTGGCGCTGTAGAGTATTCTTTTGTTCTTGTTGCTATAGAAGCAATTGTTTTAGTGTACGTAAATGCACATAATTACACTTTTGCTAATAGTTACAAAAATTTCGTTTAAAATTAATTACACAGGCCAACAAAATTTTAGAAAATCCCGGACCCAAAAACTGGACCCACTATTTCTTATGCAATTTTTCTTGCTGAATCCAAATCCGGTGCCAAAGTTGCTCCAGCACCCACAGTTTTTGAGATATTTTAACCTAAAAGTGTGAAAATGGCCGTTTTTGGCATATTTCAATAAGCTATATATTCGATAGTAAATTTTTTCAAACATTAGCACCAATTTTACCTCAAAGTGCACATCCTTAACTTTAAAATTCTTTTTTATTTTTTTAAATCCGATTATTCGTTGCTGAAATATAGCCATTTAAAGAATGTCAATTTAATATTAAAATTTTTTTAACCCTTTAACGTCCAAACAAAAATAAGATACAGAAAGCTTACAGTTCTAAAGGTTTTCGAGGTCGCTGATAACGAATTTGATGTCAAATTAGCATTTTGACAGTTGACAGCTATCAAGGCCACTGTCAACTATGCTAAAAAATAGTTAATTTTTTTGAAAATGTTTTTAAGGGGATTTTTGAGGTTATAGAACTTGACCCTTTTCTCTTCGAATGATCTTTTCAGCGTGTTTCGTCTACCTATTGGTGTGGCATTTCTTTGCAAAGACCAACAGTAGTCTGCGACCACGAAATCCTTTAGAACTGTAAGGTTTCTGTAAATAACTATTCTTATTTTGGTTTGGGCGTTAAGGGGTTCAATAAAAATATTAAATTAACATTCTTTAAATGGCCATATCTCAGCAACGAATAATCATATTTAAGAAACTAAAACAGAATTTTAAAGGTTAGGATGTGCACATTGGTGCTAATTTTGTGCTAAAATTTACTATCGAATATATAGCTTATTAAAATATGCCAAAAACGTCCATTTTCACCTTTTTAGGTTAGAATATCTCATAACTGTGGGTGCTGGAGCAATATTGGATTTGGATTCAACGCGAAAAATTGCATAAGAAAAAGTGTGTCCAGTTTTTGGGTCTAAAAATTGGCCTGTGTAATCAGTAAAAATTTAAAGAAATTGAAATTCTCTCTTAGCTTTTCTATTGCAAAGAGCCTGAGCATTTTTTATAAATCGCTTTAACAATATGAAATTTTTTGATTGCAATGCAGTACGAATTTGTTTGTTTTCATTTTGAGTTGACAAAAATTAATACACATTACTGTATTAATTTTCATTTATGTTAATTAACCTTGGAAATTTGCATTTGCCACTAAAAACAAAACATAATAATGCATAAATAACAATCCGAAAAACAATTTTTATGAGATGTAGTTCAATGGCATGGTGTAAAATTTCTTAGCGGTTTGGTAAATCACTTAAAACCAAAACACTGGTTTTTTCTTTGGCATGCCTGTATATTAATAATTTAAATCTGCTGTTTGTAAAAATTTTTGTATTTTTTTTTTTTAAATCGCGTTTAATTATATTTATTTTATTTAAAAATATATTTATTAAGTGCGCGTCTATTTTCTATTTTCGCTTCCTACACTTCTTCTTTACTTTTTATGCTGTGGTAAGCAATTATTTGTAGCTGTAAATGTTTTACAATGTTTGGTTTTCACAATAACACAAAATTAATGTTGTTTTATTTATCGCAACAATATATTTTTTTGTTTTGTTTGTCTGTTTGATAATTTTACTGTTTATTGGCATTTTGCAAAAGACAATGCTCACCAAAATTTGGCTTTTTCAATTATGTATTGTGTTTTACTTTTTCTAAATTTTGTTATTATGACTTGCTACGATAAGCGTTGCCAATACAAGAATAAAATATCGAATGAAGAGTTTTTATTGTGTTGGTTGTATGATAATATTTCGCACTGCAAATGCGCTGGGCTTACTGGCCGTGTTCTTGATGCCATCAAAGAACGTAAGGGCTTGCGCTGGACCTGCAAGGAGTGTAGATGGACGGAAGCGGAGATTTTCATGTGCATAAAGCAGACCAGAGATATTTCAGAAGCTAGAAAAATATTGTAGCGAAATGAAATGTCTTAATATGTACCTCTACCAAGCGTAAGAAGAGTATTCACCTAAGACAAAGCCTACATTAACAAATTTCTTGCCTACTGAGCCGATAACACCGATTTGATGTCAGTTGTAGAACCTTCAATGGAGCCTCGAAGTATATCTGAGGACATAGAAAGTGCTATCGACAATTCATCAAGTTTGACAATTTCTAGTCCATCTGTGCAACCACATGTCATCTCAATGGATGTTGAAATGGCTGAAGTACTCTCTTATCCTGCTTCTGTTTTACATATTCCAAATTCACCGAAACTAACTGGGCTTATGGTTGTTGCTCCACGTAAGTCGATGTTTCGGCTTCGAAATTTAATTTCAACTACAATCGCTCGATTCTTTAAGGGGATCATTCCGGTGTCGCTTTTCGAAACTCTCCTGTCCGTTACTTCTTGGCCTAAAGGCATTGTCGTGATTGAATACATTTACAAAAATAAAAGTGCTTCATAGCGAAATGCAGTTGAATTACCTGGTTCTTCTTCCAACATACCAAAAAACTAAGTTTGCTTTCATTCCATACTCAGTATCAAAATATGAGAGGGCTAAGAACTGAACTGTTCTGAGAATGCTGACGTCATTGTTTTTTCAGAAACATTCAACCTCATATGAGCATTTACTTGCTTCACGCAATAGAAATATCACATATTGCCACACTTTTACGCGATAAAGATCATTTTAAAGTCATGGGTGATTTTAATTTACCTAGTATAAATTGGTCATTGTCCGAAGATTCTTCTACGCTAATTCCATCTTATAGCAATGACTTTTTAGTCAGTCTTCCTGATTTGTCCTTGCAAGAGTATAATAATATTCACAACATTTTAGGTCGGCTTCTTGATTTTGTTGACAATGGTTTTAGCGTATCCGTTAACAAGATTCCTTCAGAAACACTGCTAGAAGATAGTTATCACCCTACTTTTGAGCTATCTTTTCAACTCAATAGAGTTCACTGTTCAGGTGATTTTAATGTACCTAGTTCAGGTGTTTAATCCCTTCATCGTGTAAGATATTTAAAAAAAAAAAAATGACTACATTAAGTTAAATCAGTTATTATTCAGTACTTATTGGTCGATTCTCGAGATTTCTCCTGATATTGACACGGCGTCGAATATTTTCTATTTGACTATGTTCAATTACTTTGGCAGGTGTATTCCTTACGTAACAGTTTCTAGTTCACATTGTAGATTGCCTTGGTTCTCTCAAAGTCTATGCCGATTAAAAAATATTAAATCGCTTATTTTCAAAAAATACAAATAAAGTGGTTCAACTGTTGATTAAAGTAAATTTTCTATTGCTCGTTCCAACTTTATCTCATTAAATAAAAAGTGTTATTCTGCTAATTTATTACGAGTTAAAAAAAATGTGCGCAATAATCCGAAAAGCTTATTTAGCTTTGTTAATATTAAGCGGAGAAAGACGACTTACCCTTTAAACATTCATCTTTTTTTTGAAGTGAAATTATGAAAGACTAGCTTTACCGACTTTGTCCGCGTATCTTACGATAAAAAGTAGCATACCTAATAACTTTTCTTATTTTGCTTCATTTGTGAAACTATAGGGGGGTGGTGTATCGCCCCTCTAATTTTAACCAAACTTAACCCGTTTATTTCTTATGATATTCTTAACATATATACCAAATATCATCTCTGTCCCGTATATGGATGCAAAGATATGACAAATTTTGTTTATCGCATATATGCCTTCTCCGATTTTGACTAAACTTATCAGGTTGACTTCTCTTGATCCTCTTAACATGTATACCAAATTTCATCTTTTCATCTCTGTACTTTAAATGGATGCAAAGATATGACAAATTTTGATTATTGCTTGATGAAGGTTTGCCCCCTCCGACTTTTTTTTTTAATTATTTCCCATGTTTTATACTTCTGTCGAAATGACGCCTCATACATTTCATTTTATAATATTGAATCAGGGATTAAAAAAAAAAAAAAAAAGTGCAGGTCGCCTAACAAACACATTAAATGTTTCCCGAGCTTATGACCAAGCACATGACTTCTCACTGCCATATAAAACATTTTTTTATGTATGAAAAATATGCCAAAAACGTCCATTTTCACCTTTTTAGGTTAGAATATCTCATAACTGTGGGTGCTGGAGCAATATTGGATTTGGATTAAACGCGAAAAATTGCATAAGAAAAAGTGTGTCCAGTTTTTGGGTCTAAAAATTGGCCTGTGTAATCAGTAAAAATTTAAAGAAATTGAAATTCTCTCTTAGCTTTTCTATTGCAAAGAGCCTGAGCATTTTTTATAAATCGCTTTAACAATATGAAATTTTTTGATTGCAATGCAGTACGAATTTGTTTGTTTTCATTTTGAGTTGACAAAAATTAATACACATTACTGTATTAATTTTCATTTATGTTAATTAACCTTGGAAATTTGCATTTGCCACTAAAAACAAAACATAATAATGCATAAATAACAATCCGAAAAACAATTTTTATGAGATGTAGTTCAATGGCATGGTGTAAAATTTCTTAGCGGTTTGGTAAATCACTTAAAACCAAAACACTGGTTTTTTCTTTGGCATGCCTGTATATTAATAATTTAAATCTGCTGTTTGTAAAAATTTTTGTATTTTTTTTTTTTAAATCGCGTTTAATTATATTTATTTTATTTAAAAATATATTTATTAAGTGCGCGTCTATTTTCTATTTTCGCTTCCTACACTTCTTCTTTACTTTTTATGCTGTGGTAAGCAATTATTTGTAGCTGTAAATGTTTTACAATGTTTTGTTTTCACAATAACACAAAATTAATGTTGTTTTATTTATCGCAACAATATATTTTTTTGTTTTGTTTGTCTGTTTGATAATTTTACTGTTTATTGGCATTTTGCAAAAGACAATGGTTCTTCTTCCAACATACCAAAAAACTAAGTTTGCTTTCATTCCATACTCAGTATCAAAATATGAGAGGGCTAAGAACTGAACTGTTCTGAGAATGCTGACGTCATTGTTTTTTCAGAAACATTCAACCTCATATGAGCATTTACTTGCTTCACGCAATAGAAATATCACATATTGCCACACTTTTACGCGATAAAGATCATTTTAAAGTCATGGGTGATTTTAATTTACCTAGTATAAATTGGTCATTGTCCGAAGATTCTTCTACGCTAATTCCATCTTATAGCAATGACTTTTTAGTCAGTCTTCCTGATTTGTCCTTGCAAGAGTATAATAATATTCACAACATTTTAGGTCGGCTTCTTGATTTTGTTGACAATGGTTTTAGCGTATCCGTTAACAAGATTCCTTCAGAAACACTGCTAGAAGATAGTTATCACCCTACTTTTGAGCTATCTTTTCAACTCAATAGAGTTCACTGTTCAGGTGATTTTAATGTACCTAGTTCAGGTGTTTAATCCCTTCATCGTGTAAGATATTTAAAAAAAAAAATGACTACATTAAGTTAAATCAGTTATTATTCAGTACTTATTGGTCGATTCTCGAGATTTCTCCTGATATTGACACGGCGTCGAATATTTTCTATTTGACTATTTTCAATTACTTTGGCAGGTGTATTCCTTACGTAACAGTTTCTAGTTCACATTGTAGATTGCCTTGGTTCTCTCAAAGTCTATGCCGATTAAAAAATATTAAATCGCTTATTTTCAAAAAATACAAATAAAGTGGTTCAACTGTTGATTAAAGTAAATTTTCTATTGCTCGTTCCAACTTTATCTCATTAAATAAAAAGTGTTATTCTGCTAATTTATTACGAGTTAAAAAAAATGTGCGCAATAATCCGAAAAGCTTATTTAGCTTTGTTAATATTAAGCGGAGAAAGACGACTTACCCTTTAAACATTCATCTTTTTTTTGAAGTGAAATTATGAAAGACTAGCTTTACCGACTTTGTCCGCGTATCTTACGATAAAAAGTAGCATACCTAATAACTTTTCTTATTTTGCTTCATTTGTGAAACTATAGGGGGGTGGTGTATCGCCCCTCTAATTTTAACCAAACTTAACCCGTTTATTTCTTATGATATTCTTAACATATATACCAAATATCATCTCTGTCCCGTATATGGATGCAAAGATATGACAAATTTTGTTTATCGCATATATGCCTTCTCCGATTTTGACTAAACTTATCAGGTTGACTTCTCTTGATCCTCTTAACATGTATACCAAATTTCATCTTTTCATCTCTGTACTTTAAATGGATGCAAAGATATGACAAATTTTGATTATTGCTTGATGAAGGTTTGCCCCCTCCGACTTTTTTTTTTAATTATTTCCCATGTTTTATACTTCTGTCGAAATGACGCCTCATACATTTCATTTTATAATATTGAATCAGGGATTAAAAAAAAAAAAAAAAGTGCAGGTCGCCTAACAAACACATTAAATGTTTCCCGAGCTTATGACCAAGCACATGACTTCTCACTGCCATATAAAACATTTTTTTATGTATGAAAAGAAAGGGGGGTCGTTCAAATTCAATTGCTTATAAAATCGTCATTTATTGAGGTTGTGGGGCAAAATTTTAAAATAAACTTGTGAAATTCCGGAGCAGTCCTAGTCGAATGCAAAAAACGCGAGGTCTCTATCTATTACCGTTTCCGAGATCATACAGACGGACAGACGGATGGACGGACATGGCTATATCGACTCCTCTGACCATAATGGGGGTAACTTTGGGGGTCTCCGACCATTATTTCTACCTGTTACATACATTTGCACAAAACCAATAGGCTCTTGTACCTTCGGTACAGGGCCTAATTAAGATAGAACAATTTCTACTAATTCTATTGGTATTTATGATTATTGTTATGCAGGAACCCATGCATTGCCTACAGACAGCTAGTACTTACGGCTGTCCCGCTCTTCGCGAGATACCGTAACGTTCACTGTTTGTTAACAATTTAGATAGATTGAAAAGAATCAATAAATCGAAACAAATGGTGCTAAACCCCTATTTTAGTATACTGCAGGGAATGTTATCAGGTCCAGGTAGGAAGGATAAAAGACATGAACATGGATAAAAGACATGAACAAATAGTTTGAATATAGATATTAGGAGGAGATATGATGTCATATGATGTAATATTGTAAGGGTACATAACAGTAGGATTAACAGAGCAATTAGAATATGTACTTTGGAAAAAGGCTGCAAAAAAATTGGATATCAACGAATCAGACGATGTATATATATCACTTACTTACTTACTTAAATGGCCGACAACCGTCTTCCGGTCATGGCCGCATTTATGAACTCTAATAGAACAACTCTTCAAAAAATTTGGAGTTAACTGTCGCTCGAGCAACAAACAAATCAAATAATAATTTTCTGTAAAAATTGTCTGTTTTTGCTTGAAAATTTTTCTTTAATCTTTTTCCTATTCGCCATTTTTTGCCAAACCAGATTTGTTTACAAACAAGGATCATCACCCCTCTGGGGTTATGCACAGAGACGGACTGCGGTCAAACATGAGGCTTTGAAAAGGCTCCGATCCGTGGACGCTCACATAGCAACTCACGGGAGGGTAACAGACGCGTACTATAAAGATCATTGTATTCCACAATGCTCACGATACAGTTCGAAAAATAGGGGTAATAATCGAGCCGCCCAACTCTACGATCTTGATTGTCGAGCTCGCTGTTTTTCGTTCAACATACTATCGATGCCGGCTCGAATAGCCAATTAAACAATGACCTCTATGGATTCTAACCCATACCAAGCGTTGGCTATGGACGATGACGATGATGTAGATGTGGTAGAGATGCCAACTACTCAGTTCAAGCCCGCCCCAAAACCGCCGCCGTTCGTTTTGGAAAACATTTCAAACCTGAACGACATGAACAAACATGAAGAGTGTTGCCGAAAAGGAAAAATTTGAAGTGCGTGTCTCCATGAGTAACATCACCCTGGTATACGCAAAAGATGCAGCAACGTACCGTGCTCTTCAAAAGCTGTTTGATAATCGGAGGTCGAATATCATAGCTACCAGTTGGCTGAAGATAAACCATATAGAGTGGCAGTCAAAGGGCTACACTACCCAACGTCAACTGCCGAAATGATCGAAGAATTTAAAGAGCGTGGACATGCTGTGAGCAATGTGTTCAACCACGTAAATAAGAGAACTGGTCGCGAATCAAATTTGTTTTTTGTTTCGCTTAAAGTGGCAAAGAACAACAGCGAACTGCATAATATTAAGTATTTATGCAGCCAGAGGATCATAAATGAGCGCATGAGACGTCTCTCAGCTGTGGTCCAATGCTTCCGCTGCCAACAGTATGGCCATACTGCCAAATATTGTAGGAGAGAGCATATCTGCATTAAGTACAGTCATAAATCGGCAGATTGTGACAGAGCACGAGCTGAGCCTGCCACGTGCATACACTGCAAGGAACAGCATCCAGCTAACTACAAAGGCTGCTGTCACTACAAAGCCTTGCTAAAGAGGGGCGCAATTAACAAACCCAAGCCAACACGAGCCCCCTCCAATCAGACTCCGTCTGCCCCAACCACTCAAGCATCAAATCGCCACTGGTCTGCTCCAGTAATCCCGAACGGTAGGTCCTACGCCGATATTGTGCGGGGCGGCCAACGTTATAAGAATGCAGCTCAGGATTGCCTAAACTTGCAGCAGCAGCAACAACAGCAAAAACGGCAGCAACAACAACAGCAATGGCAGCAACAATAGCAGCACAATAATCAAAATCAACAAAGCGACATATGTGAAGCTATCCAAAAGATGACAGAGATGACGGGCATGCTCATGCAAATGTAGAAGCAGGTCCTGGCAACCATTAGCGCGGCATTCATGTCAAAATGAATGACCTCAATATTTTAATTTGGATTGCCAATGGCATAATGAATAAGATGAATGAGGTAGAGCAATTTGTCACTCATCACCACATAGATATTATGTTAATAAACGAAACCAAGCTGGACCACGGTATTGCTCCACGGATCCACGGATTCTGCTCGTACGCTTCAAATCAGATACAAACTGGAGGCCGAAAGGGAGGATTAGCAGTTTTAGTCAGGTCGGACCTTGCCCACTTCCCACAAGACAGTATTGCCACGCGACAATTCCAACTGGCTGTGGTTAAAGTGAGCTCTGTTCTTGGTGATATAGACTTCGGTGCAATATATTGCCCTCCAGCGCTGATTGATCTGAGCGACGCAGACCTTAGAAACATCCGGAATTTAGTAGGAAGTCGCTGTCTAATTGGCGGCGATTGGAATTCGAAACACTGGCTCTGGGACGACTATACGGCAAATCGCAGAGGATTGCTGCTAGCTAACTACATCTCATCAAGCAACATCGAAGTTCTAGCAACCGGCTCCCCCACTCGACACCCTACCAGAAGAGGAGGCAGAGCTTCATGTCTAGACTTTGCACTATATAGTGGTGTCCCTCACTGTCTGCTAAAAATGGTTGATTTTTGGGATTTGCATTCTGACCACCTAGCTTTGATAGCAACAATTAGCACGTCATCAATCAGCCTACTAACACAAATGAGGCTTCTGCCAAAGCACTCTGACATCAATGACGTAAATAATATGCTACAGGCCCTTGAAACTCCCCAGCAAATGGACCTGCCAATCAACCCTGTTCGACCGGAGGAAATAGCGAACGCTATAAAGAAGCTTCCTGCAAACAAAGCCCTAGGATATGACAAAATTTGCCACATAACTTTAAAAGCCCTGCCAATAAGGGCGCTCTTCTACATAACGTTAATTTTTAACGCTATGCTGAGGATGCAGCATTTTCCTTCCAAGTGGAAGAAGCCTGAGGATCATCCGAACTCGTATCGGCCAATAAGTCTCCTACCTTCTTTATCGAAGGTATGGGAACAACTTTTTGCGTCACGAGTTACTGAGCTGGTAGGTTATCAAACAGCTATGCCTGACAATTCGGATTTAGAACTGGTCATGGCACAATTGTGCAAATCCATTGGGTGGTAAACCACGTGCTGCAGGCTTTCGACGACAAGGAATATTGCAATGCGGTATTTGTTGACGTACAGGAAGCGTTCGACAGAGTGTGGCATGCCGGACTCTTGGCAAAAATCAAGTCGCTTCTCCCGGCACCCTTCTTCCTTATGCTCCAGTCATATCTTAATGAATGAAGGGAGGGTGTTGGGCCCGCTACTATACTCGCTCTTCACAGCTGATCTCCCTGTGCCCTGTGCAGACATAATGGCAACCGACAAAGTACTGATGGCGTCGTATGCAGACGATGTTGCCATTTTGTACAACTCAAAATGCGAGTACGAAGCGGCAGATGGTTTGCAGGAGTATTTGCACATGCTTGAACACTGGGCCCGAATGTGTAATATTAAATTAAACCCAACCAAATGCATCAACGTGTGCTTCTCACTAAGGAGAAGGATCCCTCCTAATGTCTGGTTGGATAATGCCGTTGTCACGCAAGCTAATGAAATAAGATACCTTGGGCTGACGCTGGATAAGAGGCTTACGTTTTCGCGTCATACCAGAAAGGTAGTCAGCCGTAGTCGCCTCAAAATGAGCCAACTCTACTGGCTCATAAATAAACTAAGTAAACTGGCCCTGCGCTGCAATAGAGCGGTTTACAACTCTGTTTTGTCCCTATTTGGAGGTATGGAGTCCAGCTATGGCATTTGTTCCAAGACAATTCGAAAGCACATTCAGGTGTTGCAAAATAAAATAAAGCCCTGCGGATGATCAGTAATTGCCCATTTCTCGTCCGAAACAGCACACTCCATAGGGACCTTCGCGTGGAAACGATAGAGGAGAAAATTGGCCGTCATACCAGTCGATACAACACAAGGCTGATCGCACACTGCAACAGACTTGCTCGCACTCTACCAAACAGGCGACCGATCAACAGACTGAGGAGGCGTAATGTCTTCCTCTAATGGAACGCCGCTTACGGCCCCAATCTTGCTACCCTCCAAGGAGCCGGCGATGCTTCATGATAGAATCCGTTTTTGTTAAAATTTAAATGTAAATTGGTTCAATTAACTTAATTTAAAATCGAAAAAAAAGGAACTCTAATAGGACCGAAAATCCTGCGATCCTTCCTCTCGAAGACTTTCAACGCTGTTTCATCTGACTCAATCTTGGTCCATACTTCTGTGCCATACAAAAGGACCGGGAGTATCAGCGTCTTATAGATTTAGATTTTTGTCTTTCGAGAGAGGGCTTTTCTTCTCATTTGTTTGCTCAGCCCAAAAAAGCATCACGCTTGCAGATGCTTTGCCTGATCTCCACTGACGTTGTTGTGGCTGTTTATCTCGGATCCAAGATAGACGAAATTTTCTACGATACTGAAGTTGGAATTCTCCATCGTCATTGACCGTCCAAGACGCGATGGCGGAGTGCGAGAAGACACCAAGTACTTAGTCTTGTCCTAATTCAACGCTAGTTATTGAATCTCTGAGAACGCTTTGGTGAATCGCCGATCCTGCGTGCCGATGATATCGATGTAGGCGTAAGCGAGCAGCATCACTTCCTTTGGGAAGATCGAGCCCGACATACTCTTTATGCACGGGCTTTGGCGTAGGATGTATTCCATTAAAAGATTGAAATAATCGCACGACAGAGCATCGCCCTGCCTGAAACCTCTCTTAGTATCAAAGGGGTCGGAGAGGTTTTTCCCCACCCTGACAACGCTTTGTGTGTTGTCATGCAAAGAAGGACAATCTTTGCCGGGATATCTAGTACAGACGGGGCGCCAAAAACATCGTACCGGCGTGTTGAAAGCAGCTTTATAGTCGACAAATAGGTGGTGTGTGTTTTTGTTAAACTCACAGGTCTTTTCCAAGATTTGGCGTAATGCGAATATTTGGTCACTAGTCCACCTTTTCGGTCGGAAGCCACACTGATATAGTCCTTTCAGTGAATCCTTATATGACCTCACCCTATTTCACAATACGAGCGACAGAATCTTGTATCCGATGGAAAGAAGACTTATTCCGCGGTAGTTGCCGCAAGCAGCGGGGTCTCCTTTCTTAAAGATAGGACATAGAACACTGAGATTCCAGTCATTGGGTATGGTTCATCGGACAATATCTTGCATAAACTCTTCGCCGCCGGTCTTAAATCATACGGCTGGCAGCCTATTAGTGCCTGCCGTTTTGTTATTTTTAAGCTTTTTAATAACTGAATCGATCTCATTATAGCTCTACAATAGTGCCATCATTAACTGGTGGTTCCGGTGTCGTTCTCTATCGGCGGAATTGAGCGCTTCATCGCCTCCGAGTTGGTTAGAAAAATGGATACTCCATAATCTCAGTGATTCCTATTCATCCGTTTCCTGACTTCTATTGTCATCGTTACATAAAGTTACTCCGGGCTTAAAACCTTCAGTCTGACGCTTTACCTTTTGATAGAATTTTCGAGCTTTATTTCTGTCACGTAACATCTCAACATCCTCAAACTCCCGCCTTTCTTGCTCCTTTTTCTTGCGTCTGAAAAAGAGTTTCTCCTCTCTCCGTTTCTCTCGATATCGCTCTCCAACAGCTCGTGTTGCTCCCGACTGCAGAGTTCGCTGATAGGAAACGTTCTTCTTTGAAGTAGCATTGCGACACTCCTTGTTCGTACCAAGAATTCTTCACAGGTTTTGTATAACCAATGACATCCTTGGCAGCCCTATCCATGGAGCGGGTGATATGTGTCCACTGCTCACATATATCCTGAGAAGACGAAGAGGTTTCCCGGAGCAGTTGGGAGAGTGTGTTTGAGAAGGCTGCGGCGGTCTGTTCTGATTGCAGCTTGCCGACGTCTAGCTTTCGTTGCATGTTGGAACGTGCGGCGTGCACTACGCTGACCCTAGTGCTTACCTTGGCTGCGACAAGATACTGCTCCGAGTCAATTTTGGGACCACGTAACGTTCGCACGTCCAACACGCTCGATGCGTGCCTTCCGTCAATCAGAACATGATCGCACGAAACCGGTTTACATTAAAATATTTAGCCTTGATGCGAATCGCGGTTAGACGCTCGTCAACAGGCGTGAAGCTGGAGACGTAGTTTCCTACTCACCACGAAACCACGTCCAAATTCCTGCTTACTCGCAAGGCAGCTATATTAGATGTCACAGGTTCCTTTTTTAGAGCAACCCTGCCCTATACATCTGATTTCTTGGATTACTGTGATGTCAGCCTTGCATCTTTCGTGGACATCAACCAGCTGAATATTTGCACCATTCCAATTAAGGGTTCGGACATTCCAGGAGCATATCCTCATATCATGATCCTTATATCGTTTGCGGGGCTCGTAATCATAGGGTTCCTTCCGAAGATTCCTGTTAGATTTCTTTTGGTATTTATTTTTTTACAGTGGTGGGTCCCAAGAAATCGTTAGCTCACCTTATAACCGGAATGTTCAGAGGGTACCCAGGAGATACGTACCCTAAAGGACGTGTGAGTTGCTTGGACCGTTTGTAACAAGAATCATTGTTGGCCCATTCCAAGTGAATGACTGTCAACAACTTTTCTCACAATGTGAACTTGAGTAAACGAATCCCATTCTCCCAAATGCATATATATCATTAAAAGATAATTGAGATGGGTACGCTGGTGTACTGCGTTTAGTTTTAACCAAATTAAAGAAATATTTTGAATTGCGACGTATGTTCTGTTTAACTTTTATTAAAATGTCAGCATAACACGTACGATTTAATGCGTTAAGGTCAGACCGTGCAACACAATACTTAGAAAAATCAGAGTTAGAGCCCGGATGGTTTAGATTCGCAATCCAACCCGTTTTCATTTGCTTTTGCGTTTTGCGCAAAATGCAAAAGTATGTGAAAATGGGAGCATGCCTGATTAATGCGATCGATTCTGAAGGAAACGAAAGTATCACTAAATAACTCCGAATTAAGGATGTGAGGTTGAAGCCAAGTTTCAATGAAGACAATGATATCAGCACTAAAAGAAAAACTATTCAGATACATTTTTCTAAGTTTAGTTCTTAACCCTCTCACATTTTGATAATAGATTAGGAAAAATTTAGCACTTAGTTTTTTGGCGCAGATGGTGAAACTGATGATAATTCAACATTATTCTGTGCAGAAGATTGTTTATTTCTTTAGACATATTCATGCACAAATGTTTTCTCACGCTTTATGCGGAACTATGTGCCTTTATGGGTGTCATTTTGCACAACAAACTATGCTTGCTACGATTCACTTCAGTCTCTCTGCTATACCTATAACAAATTTTCATCTATTCTCCTACAATTCTTTTTTAAACTATATAAAAAAATCTGTCCTTAACTCTGTTCTTCAATAAATGGTATTTTCATATTTTCATTTTAATCTTTTAATTTGTAATTGCCACTGCTTGGACCCTCCGTGGCTGTGAGTCGAGGCACAATCGGTCAACTGGGCGACCAAACAAAACCGTTTAAGTTTTAGAAACAAGATGTTCAGTGAGAAACTTGGTCATACATTATCTGTAAAGCAACTGTTTAAATTTATATAGTTGTAATAAAGTAAATGAATAAATTAAATAAATTAATATATTATTCTCTGTGGGACTAAAAAACAAATACATAATAATGAGATATACTCAGTAACACATGTCCTACTTTGTAAAGTTACTTTCGATCCTCCCCATCAACAAATAATTATTCCACAATGGTGTCAAAGGTGCCAAAAACAATTGCACAAGAGACCCGATCTGTGTCAAATGCGCTGGAGAACATAACACAATTAATGTGGCAATAACCACACCGGAAACTACAAAGTTTATAAATCACTTCAAATATAACGATTTCCACCATTGCAATATAAAGAACTCCAAACCACACAAAAAACATAACGACATCTAATCTGCACTCACATCAAATAAATAAGTCACATTACTAAAAATAGTGAAATCAAACACCAACGACGATCTTTCAGAACCCAAATCAATGATGAAGCAGCTTATTACACAAATGGCAAATATCTCGTCACCATACTGGACTCAATTAGATGGGTCTGTCAAATAAAAATCTTACCATTGGGATCTGCAATGCTAACGGGCTATCGAGAAATTATTTAGAAATAATTAGCTTCTTATGCAAAAATTCAGTTGAAATAATGTTAGTTTCGGAAACACTTTTTACTGAAAAAAGTTACCTATGTATTTCATACTACACTACTATATATGAGGCATTCTCTGAAAAAATGCCACTTGAAAAATACTGCAACTTTTATGCAAGTAAAAGCATTTGCTTTAGTTCAGGGCTTTGCGCTTAAAAAAAAAAAAAATTGAAAATATTAAAAATTAAAACAAAAAATTTTTTTTAAAATTTTTTTGTATGAAATATTAATGCGCTGAGCTAGTTTTATATTTGTTACTAATACAAATATTGCTGACCCAAAATGCCCTTTGGGGGGTAGAAAGGTAATGAATGAATGAAACAAGGAACATTTTGGATTATTTTAAAAAATAATCGAAGATGACATAAAGGTTAAAAATTTAAACAAAATTTTTTTAACAAATTTTTTCTATGATATATTAATTTTAAAAATTTACGATAAACAGTTTTAAAGTTTAAGAAATTGTGCTCAATAAAGTCTCTTGGTGTTTTAAAATCCGTTCATTCGTTTAAAAGTTATGGGGATTCGAAAATTTTGTTTCAAAAAAGTTTGAGCCCTGGCAGTTGGCAGCCCTGCAAGCTTAAAAGCATATTCTTTTTTTAGTTTTCACATATACTACAAGAAAAAATAGAGAACTTTTTTTTAAGTGGCATTTTTTTCTGAGAATGCCTCTTATATAAAATATAATCAAAAAATTAATGGATATAAAAAAGAACATATTCAAGCCAAATTAACCCAGATTTATGTCTCTATTGGACCAATTACAATATCAGCTGTATATTGTTCTCCCTCTTAGCGAAACGGGTTTTAGCCGGAGAAGACTACAACGCGATAAACTTAGTTTGGGGGTCAAGATTAACAAAGGTTAACAACTTCTAGATGTAACAAGAGAAAATAGTTGCGAAAATACTGTCCCTCTAATATCAAAAAACAACCAGACCTTGTTGACTTTTGTATAACGAAAAATATATCCCTTAACAAACTAACAATAAAATCTCGCCTAGACTTAATGTCACACCACTCTCCCGTTGTAACAACATAAAATTGAAATCCAGACACAAGGGAAAATCAAAAACATTATAACAAAAAACTGACAGCAACACATTTCAACGAATAATTGATAAACATACCGCTAAGAACAAATAGCCAAAACGACTCTGCTATTTAATAAATCAACGACTTAATAATATATGTACTCGCAGCAACAAACTTCACGCCGATTGTAAAAAAGACAGGTTGAAGCTATTCCTGCACATATTAAACAAAAAATTGAGGAAAAAAGAAAGCTGCGCAAAATATATCAGACAACAAAACAGCCAGAAGATAAGGCCAATCTGAACAAAGACACTGTACACCTAAAAGTCATGTTAAAAGATGAAAGGCACAAAAAGTTTGAATATTATATTTCAAACTTAGACGCAAATAATTCATTGAATTTTTCTCTATGGAAAGACACGAAAAAAACTGAACAATGCTATAATTCATAAGCCACCATCAAAAACACAAAATGGTCAAAAAGTAGTAAAGTAAAAGCAGATACATTGGCAAAACATTTCTAATTAATTTTTACAAATAATAATGGATAATCAAAATATTGAATAACCGAATTACGACATCAGAAATAAAGAAAAAAAATTGGAGCCTACAAAATTTGACAATTTTTTTTTTATTTTTTTTAGCTCATACAGACAGATAAGTTTATTATCCAAAATATTTAAAAATATACGATTTGATAGAATAGAGTAAATTATTCCAAGCTATCAATTTGTGTTTAGACGAAAACATTCTACTATCCAATAAATACATAGAGTTATGCATAAGATAGAGTCTAGTAACTAGAGCAGTGGTCGAATCTTAGTAATTTATGCAAATAACAGAACGAAAACTTACCATAATAAAATAAAAAACAAGCCAAATAAAAATTAAACAATTTACAAAATTCTTAGGAAAAACAATAGGCTTTGTAAACGAAATTAAATAAGATACAAATTTAAATAATAAAATTGGCAGCTTGGGAAAAATCAAAATTATAATTTGACAACAAAGTTAGAATCTATAACGCAATAAGCCAATATGAAAGTCTGTCATCGAAATATGGGGTACTGTAATCGAATCCAACTTGCAATTATTACAAATGACGCAGTCTAAAATCTTAAAAAAAAATTCTAATGTTGATTAATATATTACAAATACAGATATATATATATAACGAGACCTTAGTGTACCTACAAGTGCAGAAACGATGAGATGCCGAAGCACTAATATAACGATATACTAAATTTAATCTAACTGTAATTTTTTTCTTTTTTTGTCCATATGCATTTATTAGTAGAAATTCTATGGATATGAACGCTGCGATAAGATTACAAAGATTACAAAAGTAAATTCATAAGAGTACAAACTAGAGATGGGCGCGGGATGAAAAATTTGTCCCGATCCCTCCCGCTCTCGAAAAAAAGCTCTTATCCCGATCCCGCCCATCCCGGCGATTTTTTAATTATCCCGCGGGTCCCGCATCCCGCCCAATTTTTAAAAAATTTTTTTTATGTTCACTAATTTAATTTTTAAATAATTATGTCATATGTATATGAAATATATTTTAACATTTATTATGAACTCATATAAACAAACTTAAACAATGTGATGATGGAAAGAATTTTAACATATACAAAATTATTATATAAAAGACCGTGTACATATTAAAGATAATTTTTTTAGTTACTTTTTAGTTGCTTAGCTACTTTTTAGCTTTTATTTTTATTCAAAAACAAAATTTTTTCAAAGTTTTCACTTAACAGGCGCGTACGTCTTTCTTCTAATATTCTACTAGAAACAGAAAATACTCTCTCGCTAGTAGTCAATGAAGTTGGTACATTTAGAACTTGTCTGGCAAGTTTTTGAAGAAGTGGTACGGAATTACACTCTTTCCAAAATATTAAAATTGGTACAGATTCTCTGTTTTTATTATTGTAATAGTTTATTTGTGCAGTTATTTCGTTTTCAGGTTCCGGCGATTTATCTGCAAATTCTGAAAATCGAACTTGATTGACCTTTTTTTGTACATTTTCTTTATCAATTGGCTTATCAACCACAGTTTAATTTTTAATTAGTTTTAGCATTGTGCGAACAGTAACAAAAACTTCGTTACGCATCTCAACAGACAAAACACTTAGTTCCTTAAAAGAAGGATTCAAAAACAAGGCAACAAATTTAAGAATTGTGGGTTTACAATAGAGGTGGGCACGGGACGGGAATCCCGCGGGACCCCGCGGGACCCGACAAATCGGGATTGGGCGGGATCGGGAAACTTTTACAATTTGCGGGATTTCACGGGAACTTTCGAGTATCCCGAAATTCCCGCCGGTCCCGTAAAATTCGCTTAAGACCCGATCAAGTCATGCACAAAATTTAACTTGCATGTGCGTACACAATAACAAATAGCAGTTTTTCCATATACGAATGTACTTTGCACTAAAAAAAACATTTTTGTTGCAGTTTGGTATTTGTTTTGATTTTCCGTAAAAAATAGTACTTTTTTGAACAGTAAATGCGACTCTGCATGGTATTGCGTTATTCCATCTTATTTGCATGACACTAAAATGTAATAATGGCGGACAGAAAAAAAAGTGAAATAAAAAATAAAATTATACAAAAAGATAAATGCATTAAATTAATATCATCAAATTCGAAATCAGAAATTTGGAAAAATTTTCACCTCATCAATTTAAATGATAAATTAATTGATTTTGTATGTTGTATGGTTTGCAAAGATTTGCTGCCGTTTACGACGCGCAATGGCACCAGAGGCATGCGCCCGCATAAGTGTACAATAGACAAAAACAACAACAGCAGCACTTCTCAAACCACATTGGAAACTTTCGTAAAGAAGAAAGTACCGCCGGAGGTGATGAACAATCTTGCCCTGAAGCAGTTATTTTTTTTGACAAAAGATTTGCGCCCTTTTTGTACCAACGAAGGTAGGTTTTTGGATAGAACACACATGTGTGTCAAATAAGTTAACAAATTCATATTCTTGATTTATTAGGGGAAGGTTTTCTACAGCTGGCAGAAACTTTAATTGATATCGGCGCACAATTCGGAAAACAAAACGCATCGGAATTGCTTAGATCACGAAAAACTCTGACAAATGTCATTTTACCTGCCGAGTATGACAAAATTAAAGATCAAATGCAGGATGAACTGGCCAATCAGTCGATAGCGTACACGACGGATATGTGGACTGATGAGTACTCGCAACGTAGTTTTCTCACATTGACAGCACATTTTATAGAACAAAACTATGAGCTAAAAGTTAAAGTTTTAGCGAACCGTGAGTTTTTGAATGTTAGCAAGAGTGGCGACAATATTCGTCAATTTGTTCTTAATATTTTAAAAGATTATGATTTAGATGAAAGTGTACGTTATAGTTATGTTGTAACAGACAATGGCGCTAATATCAAAGCAGCCTTTAAACATTATAAACGCATTGCTTGTTCATGTCACAATTTAAACTTAGTAATGACCGATTTATTTGAAAAAGCCAATATAGATGAACTTACCTTACTAATTGATAGTGCTAAATCGCTAGTGGCTCATTTTAAGCACTCAGAGCTTAACTCTAAACTATCTAAATCACTTAAACAACACGTAAAAACTCGATGGAACTCAATTTTTACTATGCTACATAGTATTTTAGAGTCATTTCCCGAGGTCCAGAAACTTTTAATTGAAAGAAATGAGCCAAAAAGGCTTTGCAACATTGACTTTAACTTTTTAACTCAAATTGTTAATTTTTTATGTATTTTTAAAGAATGTTCAGAATGTTTGAGCTCTGATAGTGAGCCAACAATTCATGAGTACGCCTTATGGTATCAGAAATTACTGAACCACTGCAATGTAAAGATAAATGACACAATATCCTAAAAAAAATTAAAAACTCGTGCAAAAAAGCCCTAGTTGATCGTTGTAAACTAGAGATGGGCGCGAGATAAAAAATTTGTCCCGATCCCGCCCGCTCTCGAAAAATAGCTCTTATCCCGATCCCGCCCATCCCGGCGATTTTTTAATTATCCCGCGGGTCCCGCATCCCGCCCGATTTTGAAAATTTTTTTTTTATGTTCACTAATTTAATTTTTAAATAATTATGTCATATGTATATGAAATATATTTTAACATTTATTATGAACTCATATAAACAAACTTAAACAATGTGATGATGGAAAGAATTTTAACATATTCAAAATTATTATAGAAAAGATCGTGTACATATTAAAGATAATTTTTTTAGTTACATTTTAGTTGCTTAGCTACTTTTTAGCTTTTATTTTTATTCAAAAACAAAATTTTTTCAAAGTTTTCACTTAACAGGCGCGTACGTCTTTCTTCTAATATTCTACTAGAAACAGAAAATACTCTCTCGCTAGTAGTCGATGAAGTTGGTACATTTAGATCTTGTCTGGCAAGTTTTTGAAGAAGTGGTACGGAATTACACTCTTTCCAAAATATTAAAATTGGTACAGATTCTCTGTTTTTATTATTGTAATAGTTTATTTGTGCAGTTATTTCGTTTTCAGGTTCCGGCGATTTATCTGCAAATTCTGAAAATCGAACTTGATTGACCTTTTTTTGTACATTTTCTTTATCAATTGGCTTATCAACCACAGTTTAATTTTTAATTAGTTTTAGCATTGTGCGAACAGTAACAAAAACTTCGTTACGCATCTCAACAGACATAAAACTTAGTTTCTTAAAAGAAGGATTCAAAAACAAGGCAACAAAATTAAGAATTGTGGGTTTACAATGATCAACTAGGGCATTTTTGCACGAGTTTTTAATTTTTTTTTAGGATATTTGTGTCATATATCTTTACATTGCAGTGGTTCAGTAATTTCTGATACCATAAGGCGTACTCATGAATTGTTGGCTCACTATCAGAGCTCAAACACTCTGAACATTCTTTAAAAATACATAAAAAATTAACAATTTGAGTTAAAAAGTTAAAGTCAATGTTGCAAAGCCTTTTTGGCTCATTTCTTTCAATTAAAAGTTTCTGGACCTCGGGAAATGACTCTAAAATACTATGTAGCATAGTAAAAATTGAAATCCATCGAGTTTTTACGTGTTGTTTAAGTGATTTAGATAGTTTAGAGTTAAGCTCTGAGTGCTTAAAATGAGCCACTAGCGATTTAGCACTATCAATTAGTAAGGTAAGTTCATCTATATTGGCTTTTTCAAATAAATCGGTCATTACTAAGTTTAAATTGTGACATGAACAAGCAATGCGTTTATAATGTTTAAAGGCTGCTTTGATATTAGCGCCATTGTCTGTTACAACATAACTATAACGTACACTTTCATCTAAATCATAATCTTTTAAAATATTAAGAACAAATTGACGAATATTGTCGCCACTCTTGCTAACATTCAAAAACTCACGGTTCGCTAAAACTTTAACTTTTAGCTCATAGTTTTGTTCTATAAAATGTGCTGTCAATGTGAGAAAACTACGTTGCGAGTACTCATCAGTCCACATATCCGTCGTGTACGCTATCGACTGATTGGCCAGTTCATCCTGCATTTGATCTTTAATTTTGTCATACTCGGCAGGTAAAATGACATTTGTCAGAGTTTTTCGTGATCTAAGCAATTCCGATGCGTTTTGTTTTCCGAATTGTGCGCCGATATCAATTAAAGTTTCTGCCAGCTGTAGAAAACCTTCCCCTAATAAATCAAGAATATGAATTTGTTAACTTATTTGACACACATGTGTGTTCTATCCAAAAACCTACCTTCGTTGGTACAAAAAGGGCGCAAATCTTTTGTCAAAAAAAATAGCTGCTTCAGGGCAAGATTGTTCATCACCTCCGGCGGTACTTTCTTCTTTACGAAAGTTTCCAATGTGGTTTGAGAAGTGCTGCTGTTGTTGTTTTTGTCTATTGTACACTTATGCGGGCGCATGCCTCTGGTGCCATTGCGCGTCGTAAACGGCAGCAAATCTTTGCAAACCATACAACATACAAAATCAATTAATTTATCATTTAAATTGATGAGGTGAAAATTTTTCCAAATTTCTGATTTCGAATTTGATGATATTAATTTAATGCATTTATCTTTTTGTATAATTTTATTTTTTATTTCACTTTTTTTTTCTGTCCGCCATTATTACATTTTAGTGTCATGCAAATAAGATGGAATAACGCAATACCATGCAGAGTCGCATTTACTGTTCAAAAAAGTACTATTTTTTACGGAAAATCAAAACAAATACCAAACTGCAACAAAATGTTTTTTTTAGTGCAAAGTACATTCGTATATGGAAAAACTGCTATTTGTTAAATTTTGTGCATGACTTGATCGGGTCCCAAGCGAATTTTGCGGGACCGGCGGGAATTTCGGGATACTCGAACGTTCCCGTGAAATCCCGCAAAATGTAAAAGTTTCCCGATCCCGCCCAATCCCGATTTGTCGGGTCCCGCGGGGTCCCGCGGGATTCCCGTCCCGTGCCCACCTCTAGTACAAACAATGGATTTATTGTTTTATTCTAATGTAAGTAAATATAATAGCGACATTGTTCATTGAGCGTACAATATCTCTATTATAGTTATCAAAATTATGTACTGTTCGTAATAATTCAGGAAAATAAAAATAATAATAATAAAAGCACTGTCAGCCAATTCAACTTTTTATATAAATATAAATATGCTACGTGAAAAGCAAGCAAAATGTTATACCTTTAAGCTAAAAGGAGTCACATTCTCAGAAATATGAATTTTTGAGCTGAAATTGAAGAAATAAATTCTGAACTCCAAGATCTAGACCACACAGCCGAAAACATATAAGTTGAACAGATCTGTTATTTTATATGTAATTCTAAATCAAACTAAAATCTCGTTTGATCTCCCCATACCAAATGTAGTCTTTTTCTGCCAAAGGCATTCCAGCCTGTGTTAAGCACTCTCAAAACCATAAATTGCACTCTAGCTTTTGGCAAAAGTCTGACCAAATATGCTTTATGCGATGGTAAACACAGCCAATTATAAAGGCTGATAGGTATGCCAAACACTATATGTCCTACGCTTCGCGACACTTTGCATTAACAACATTATGCGAAAAAATTCCTTTCCGATCAAAATAACTCAACAAATAAATAATTATATGCAAAAATTAAAAATTATGATAAAACAATGCTATCTTAAATCTAGTTTCGAAAGTCAACCTGTAGGCATGGACTTAGAGAACCTTTGAATTATATTCTGAAACCCGAACGGGTGAATGCAACATGTTCTGAAAATAAAGTAATTTCATACAAGAGAATTGATTTGATACTGATATCAGAAACTCACCTGAAAACAAAGTATTTATTAAGGTTTACAGAATATACTCCAACTGTTCATATGGATGATCTAAACGAATCCCTTACTATTACAGCCTTATACACTCCTACTAGGCACCAAGTTATACTGGTTCAATATAAGAATTACTTTAAATCTTTACGACTAAGATTCGTATCAGGAAGCATGTGACATCGGGTTCCCGGATAACAAATAAAAAGGTGAAATACTTCTTCAATCAATAACTGCAAACACTTTTCATGATGAACTTTCATACTGGCTAAAAGACTTGAACAAAGTGCCAGATGTTCTTGATTTTTGTTTTATCAAAAATATAAGATAAAATCATGGATTTGATCACTCTTAAATGTAGATCAATTACTTGACTAAACGTGCAACAAACAAGCCATTGACAAATCACTAAAATCTCTAAATGATATAGAAAGCTCCGTGATGTGTTTTAATGGCGCTGTTGCTGGAGCAATTTTTTTTACACCTGCCTCAATTAGCCATGAAATTGAGAAAAAGAGAAAACTTTGAAAAATCTTCCAAACTGCAAAATGTGCCGAAGACATAAAGAAGCTTAATCAAGATACTAGGCACCTAACAGAAACCCTTAGTCAAAATAATTACAAGTATATACATAGAAAGTTATCTAGTTAAAAAGATCCACAACACCCAATCCAACAGAAAAAAGTAAGATAGTAGTTGGGCAAAGACAGAGTTTGATAAATAAACACTTCTAGCTGACTTTTATCAAAACACCTTTACGAATGACACAAAACTGTGAAAATGTCTCAGAATCTTCAAACAGTTCAATCTGTAATATTTAAACTCGATATGTGTCTGCTAATGAGATAAGAAAACTTATTGATAAAACTATGTCAAAAAATTTTTCGACTATGATATGAGACAAAGAATGCATGAACTACATAAAAGGTAGAAGATGCGGTAACAAAACCTAAGCCTGCCAGTTTCCTACAGACCCAAGCATTGAAACATTATTTCTCAGGCAGACGCAACCTGTATTTGACAATGCATTATACCTGAGCTTCAATTTGGATTTCGGAAGCACCATTCAATAACAAATTTTTTTTAGCTCCATTTTATTAAATAAAATCTGTTTTTCGAGAAACATTCAGTGATACTTATATATAATTAATGACTAAATCTTACATAAAACAAAAATAAAAATAAATTTAGTGTTGACGACGGCTAATATTGGCAGTGGGGTGGGTGGGTTAAATCTTCTGGGTGATACCTTCTTAGTCATCTCGTTTTAGTGAGGTTGCTAGGTAGTTGTGCTGCTAGGGAGTTTGGATGTGCGATTACTCGGAATCTGCTGATTTTAACTATTTTTTTAAAAACCGTTGCTAATCTTAAGTCATGTTAAGTCATATTTTATTTTCTGTTGAGACAAATGAGTTAGGCCCAAGGAGCCAAAAAAAAAAAGAGATCTAAGTCTCAGTCCAAGTTGTTTACGCTTTGTAAATATGTGGTCGAGCCCGGTAAGCCGCCGGTCAAGGAGTATTTAGCTTTATCGCTTGCAGCAGTTGACTGTTGTTTATGTAGACTGGCGGACATGTGCCTCTCTTAAGAATAAAGTTACCAGCACTTTCCAGTTACCAGTGCTTTCACTTTAATTCGCCTTGTATCTAACCACTTGCTTATTGTTGTTGGGTTAGCATGCAAGTAACTTGCATTGTATCAGCGTTTTTTACCATGATTACAGTGTCATCTGCAAAAGTAGCTGTATATGTCTGTTCTGACAGAGGTAAGTCCGCTATGAACAATGTGTATAGCACTGGACCTAGGACACTGCCTTGTGGCACCCTGGAGTTTATTGCCTGCAAATCTGTTGATACGTCATTAGCTTTAACCACAAAGTATCTATCCTCCAAGTATGACTTTAAAACTTTATACGCGTGGTGAGGGAAAGACCGTTTCAGTTTATAAAGGAGGCCAGGATGCCACAATTTATCAAAGGATTGTGATATATCTAGAAAAGCAACTGTGCAGTATCCTTTAAATTCCAGGGTAGTTCTTGCATATGTATAGACTCTATTAACTTTTTGAATTGTAGAGGGATACTTACGGAATCCAAACTGATGCGAAGGTATGCTAAGGATGCTTCCTCTCAATGATTGGCCAAGGCCTTATAAGCAAAAGTCTTTCAAATACTTTGGAAATGACTGGTTGTAGACTTATCGGCCTGTACGAAGATACCGATTCTAAAGGTTTGTCTGGTTTTGGTATCAGGATAATTTGCTCTATTTTCCACTGGCCCGGAAAGTGCTCGCTACGCACGATAGAATAAAATAACTGCGTTATAACTCTATATCCACATTCTGGAAGTTCCTTAAGGACTTTCCCAGTGATTAAATCATAGCCTGGAGCTTTATTACTTTTTATATTATTAATTGATGCTTTTACTTCTCCTTTGTAAAATCCCTTGATCGGGATATCCATTTTAAAAGGAGAGTTTATGTACTCCTGGATATATACGTCCAATTCTGGGTTTGTGGTGGGAAACGGTTTAAATTCGGTGGACAGATGCTGAGCAAATGTTTCCGCTTTATCCTTGGCATTCCTTGCCCTTTCTCCAGTTCTCTTTTTAGTTGGGGGCACATAAGAAATAGGTTGACCAAAGTTTTTTTTGGTTTTCCAGAGTGAGTAATCAGTCGTTCCTCAGTTCGTCTCGTTTAATATTGCTTTTAACCTTTTCAAGGCTAGATTGAAGCGTCTTTTATCGTTTTGATTTCGTGTAAACTGAAATATTTTTCTCAACTTACGTTTTCCCTAAGAAGTAACGATATATATCTATCTACATTTAAATGATTATTTAAATGTGGTTCTGTCGGAGTAGATTGCCAAGCTGCTTGCTGAATTGCTTTGTTAAAATTCTCTACCGAAAATTCGATTTCCTTTGCAGGTTTTAGAGGTAAGTTCGTGTCTAAGGTTACATTTACGTGCCTAAAATACTCCCAGCTAGTCTTTAGGCCCTGTACCGAAGGTACAAGAGCCTATTGGTTTTGTGCAAATGTATGTAACAGGAAGAACTAATTGTCGGAGACCCCCCAAAGTTACCCCCATTATGGTCAGGAGTGATAGAGGAGTCGATATAGCCATGTCCGTCTGTCCGTCCGCCCGTCCGTCTGTCTGTATGAACGAAAGGATCTCGGAAACGGTAATAGATAGAGACTTCGTGTTTTTTGCATTCGACTAGGACTGCTCCGGAATTTCACAAGTTTATTTTTAAAATTTTGCCCCTCCCCCCCTTCCCCATAAAATCACCCCATAGAGTAAAAATTTCTTCGGCACAAAAAAAATTTAGTATACCAGTATAAAGTTAACGTCCTTCTAAACCAAAATCAAAACAGTTCATCAAAATCGGATAATAAATGACGATTTTATAAGCAATTGAAATTGAACGACCCCCCTTTTCTTTTCATTCATATTCGCGCAGTGAGAAGTGGTCATGTGTTTGGTCATAAGCTCGGGAAACATTTAATGTGTTCGTTAGGCGACCTGAACTGGTACAGGGCCTCTTACAGTCGGTTACGCCTGACTGTATTTTCTTACTTGTTTTATTATAGAGCTTTGCAGCAATCATGATTTGCTCTGGTTCAATAAGGGGGTGAGTTTTGTGGGGAATGGGGGAGAGGCAAAATTTTAAAATAAACTTGTAAAATTCCGGAGGAGTCCTAGTCGAATGCAAAAAACACGAAGAGTCTATCTGTTATCGTTTCCGAGATCCTTTCGTTCATACGGACGGCAAGACGGACATGGCTATATCGACTCCTCTATCACTCCTGACCATAATGGGGGTAACTTTGGGGGGGTCTCCGAACATTATTTCTATCTGTTACATACATTTGCACAAAACCAATAGGCTCTTGTACCTTCGGCACATGTTAGAAAGGCCAAAGGTTAGGATGGACAAAGGTATGACATAAAGGACTGTTATAAATATACTAAAATCTCTTCCCCCGAATTGTTTTTGCATACTTCTTAAAATTTGCATGTCAGATAGATACTTTTATGTTAATTCAAAGACGCTTTCTGTTCTATTAGACAGAAAAATTAAGATATACCCCAATGGAGTGTTTTTGGTCCGCTTTCATACGTTCTTTTCGCTTAAGATATATGGTTTCTGCTCATAATGATGTATTTCTAGCTTTTGAAATTTTTCAAGGTATTTACAAGATCCTATAATTAATAGGTTAATAAAATAGGCAGTAAAAATTATTGCAAACAAGAAAACCGAAGAAATTTTTACAATTGAACGTGTTCTCTTACCCATTCCCCTAAAATAAACAAAGTTGACATACCAATTAGAAAATCGGCCATATATTTAAGAATACACTAAAATCAGTAATTGGTCAAAAGTATAAAAAAACTCGACTGCACCAAATCCAATAGCACATTAGCCCACTTCTGGTATAAGAAGAACTAATTGAGAATTGTAACACTATTTCATGGCAATGAATGAAAATTCAGAGAGAGGACGTATGAATGGTAGGTTACCAACATTATTTCGATATAGATCATACATTGTCATTCAAAATGAAAAATTATATGAGAAACATAAAGATGATTTTGAAATACCTATACAATGATACACTACTTAACACAGTTCGTCGACTTAAATTGTTTTCACAATATCACGTCTGGTTGTCGCCATTTTGAATTTTGATTACTTCTTTAGTGATGATTGCAAGATTAAAATATATTGATTGATGTAAAAATCATTAACATTGGTCCACGCGTTTGGTCTGTAGAGTGGCACAAACAAAAAAAAAAAAAATAAATACATTCATACATAGACAGGTAAACACATTACTTCTTCTCCTTCTTGCGACGCGCAGTCGGGCAAAACCTTGAAAACTACTGTATTATACAACAAACTATTATTATGTTGTATAACAGCGTAATTAAAGCAATCTAGACTTATGGTTTCCAGATGTGGCTCACATCAAAAACATCAAATATTAACATTATTCAACGGCAACAGTCAAAAATTCTTCGACAAATTTCAGGATTGGATTATTGCTAACGCCAATCTTCAACTAAATATCAAAATACGCACAATAAAAGAGAAAATAGTAGCAGTAAGCAAAATGTATCACATCCGAATTAAGGTTAATTCTAACAATGAGTTAGACAACATACCGTTCCTGGAACTTACAACTACAACTTCTGAAAAGGATCACATCAGCAGACCTGCCAAACTATTCATAGAATAAATCTAGTCATAATTTTGTACAATTTATTGCTGTGAAGACTATTTATGATACAGTACTTATAGAAACGTTACGGTCTCTCGCGAACATTGGGGAAGCCGTAAGTTTGGTAGTGGATGCTGTGACGACGTCTCTGGCGGGGGTATCCGTATGCCCAGAGTTCGCCGCAATTGAAATTTATTAAATTTATTAAATTAAAGGCCTATTTTGTTAGTTAAGCAAGTACTCAGAAGGTTAGAGGTTAATTTTAATTCCTTTATTCACAATTCTAACTTACGAAGATTGGGATTCGTTTGCTCAAGTGCACATTGTGTGGAAAGTTGTTGACTGCCATACACCTGGGAATGGCTAACAATGATTCTTGTGTCAAACGGTCCAAGCAACTCACACGTCCGTTAGGACACGTATCTCCTGGGTAGCCTCTGAACATCCGTTCAGAGGTGAGCTAACGTGAGAAGGCGAAGGGGCCCCCTCTCCTTAAAAAAGGGGTTGGTGCGCTGGGCTTGGGACCCGCCACTTTAAAAAGAAACCCCCCAATGAAAACGAAAAGAAAGCCTCGGAACGGCCCCTTTGATGACGACCCCCGCAAACGCTATATGGATCACGATATACGGATATGCACCTGGAATGTCCGCACCCTTAATTGGGATGGTGCAAGTATCCAGCTGGCTGATGTCCTCGAAAAATGCAAGGCTGACATCACCGCAATCCAAGAAATCCGATGGATAGGGCAGGGTTGCTCTAAAAAAGCATCCTGTGACATCTACTACAGCTGCCATGCGAGTAAGCACGAATTTGGATGTGGTTTCGTGGTGAGTAGGAAACTACGTGGCCTCGTCTCTAGGTTCACACCTGTTGACGAGCGTCTAGCCGCGATACGCATCAAGGCTAAATATTTTTATATTAGCCTGATCTGTGCGCACGCCCCGACGGAAGAGAAAGACGACGATGCTAAAGATGAGTTCTATGAGCGCCTGGAACGCCTGTACGAGCGCTGTCCCAAACACGATGTCAAAATCGTGCTTGGCGATTTAAACGCCAAGATTGGGAATTAAGGAATATTTGGCCCAACCGTCGGAAAATTAAGCCTTCACGACACTACCTCCAATAATGAATCGATTTCGCCGCAGGTCGGAACATAGAGTTAGTATTACCAGATTTCAACAGCTTAACATCCACAAGGCTACATGGCTGAGTCCTGATCAAAAAACACGCAACCAAATCGATCATGTTCTGATTGACGGAAGGCACGCATCGAGCGTGTTGGACGTGCGAACGTTACGTGGTCCCAACATTGACTCGGACCACTATCTTGTCGCAGCCAAGGTACGCACTAGGCTCAGCGTAGTGCACGCCGCACGTTCCAACATGCAACGAAAGCTAGACGTCGGAGAGCTGCAATCAGAGCAGACCGCCGCAGCCATCTCAAACACACTCTCCCGACTGCTCCGGGAAACCTCTCCGATTTCTCGAGATATATGTGAGCAGGGGACACACATCACCCGCTCCATGGATAGGGCTGCCAAGGATGTCATTGGTTTTACAAAACCTGTGAAGAATTCTTGGTACGACGAGGAGTGTCGCAAAGCTACTGCAGAGAAGAACGCTTCCTATCAGCGAACTCTGCAGTCGGGAGCAACGCGAGCTGTTAGAGAGCGATATCGAGAGAAACGGAGAGAGGAGAAACGCCTTTTCAGACGCAAGAAAAAGGAGCAAGAAAGGCGGGAGTTTGAGGATGTTGAGATGTTCCGTAACAGAAATGAAGCTCGAAAATTCTACCAAAAGGTCAAGCGTCTGACTGAAGGTTTTAAGCCCGGAATAACTTTCTGTAAGGATGAGAATGGAAGTCTGGTAACGGATGAACAGGAATCACTGAGATTATGGAGGAGTCATTTCTCCAACCTACTCGGCGATGAAGCGCACAATACCGCCGAAAGAGAAATGACACCGGAACCACCAGTTAATGATGGCACTATTGTAGAGCCACCGGACTATTACGTGGTCGATTCAGTTATTAAAAAGCTGAAAAATAACAAAGCGGCAGGCTTTGATGGGCTGCCAGCTGAGTTATTTAAGACCGGCGGCGAAGAGTTGGTTAGGAGTATGCACCAGCTTTTATGCAAGATATGGTCCGATGAACGCATACCCAATGACTGGAATCTCAGTGTTCTCTGTCCTATCTTTAAGAAAGGAGACCCCGCTGTTTGCGCCAACTACCGCGAAATAAGTCTCCTTTCCATTGGATATAAGACTCTGTCGGGCGTATTGTGTAATAGGCTGAAGCCATATACCGACTCACTGATAGGACGATATCAGTGTGGCTTCAGACCAAAAAGGTCGACCAGTGACCAAATATTCACATTACGCCAAATCTTGGAAAAGACCCGTGAGTTCAACAAAGACACTCACCACCTATTTGTCGATTACAAAGCCGCTTTCGACACGCCGATAAGAGCGAAGTTCCTCGACGCCCTGTCTGCACTAGGTATCCCGGCAAAGATTATCCGTCTTTGCATGGCGACGCTATCTAACACACAAAGCGTTGTCAGGGTGGGGAAAAACCTCTCCGACCCCTTTGATACCAAGAGAGGTTTCAGGCAGGGCGATGCTCTATCGTGCGATTTTTTCAATCTCCTGATGGAATACATCCTACGCCAATGCCCGTACATACAGAGTATGTCGGGCTCGATCTTCCAAAGGAAGTGATGCTGCTCGCTTACGCCGATGACATCGATATCATCGGTACGCAGGAACGGCGAGTCAGCAAGGCGTTCTCGGAGATTGAAAAACAGTCTCGGCTCATGGGTCTAGCGGTGAACGAGGACAAGACGAAGTACTTGGTGTCTTCTCGCACTCCGTCAAGGCGTCTTGGACGGTCAGTGACGATGGAGAATTTCAACTTCAGTGTTGTAGAAAACTTCGTCTATCTCGGAACAGAGATCACCAGCAACAACAACGTCAGCCTGGAGATCAGGCGAAGAATCACGCTTGCAAACAGATGTTTTTTTGGGCTGAGCAAGCAAATGAGAAGTAAAGCCCTCTCTCGACGGACGAAAATAAAGATATATAAGACGCTGATACTCCCGGTCCTACTGTATGGCGCAGAGGCATGGACCGTGATTGAGTCGGATGAGACAGCGTTGGAAGTCTTCGAGAGGAAGATTCTTCGCAGGATCTTTGGTCCTATTAGAGTCGGCGACGAGTTTAGGTCCCGTATGAACCGCGAGCTGTACGAGCTATTCAATGAGGTTGACATAGTCCAGCGCATAAAATTCCAGCGGCTGCACTGGGCTGGGCACCTCATTCGAATGGACGAAGGAGCTCCAGCACGCATGGTTTACATGGGGGGCTGGCGCGCTTTCCTGGACGCGGCCATGACCGGTAGACGGTTGACGGCCATTTAAGCAAGTAAGTAAGTAACTTACGAACTAGACTTACACTATGGAAGTGGGATACTCTTACCGCTAATTTACTGACTCGCTAGACTCTGCATACACAATTCCGGTACTAACTGCGGTCGCCACCTAGCACCTTGATACCAACAGTGCCTTCACTGCCTACCAGCACCTTGTTCTCAATGCACTTTGTTACCAATAGCGCATATACCAGCACTTTATTTCTAATAGTGCTCAATGCGCCTAGTTGTCTACAGCGCATATACTACGATTTGTCTACGGATCTCTACCAGCACATTTTTTATCCAACAGTGTATAAGCTACTAGCTATCTAAGGCTGTAAGAATGGCAATGCGGATTAGACATCAATTAGCTTAACGCCGAGGATATCCCTTGGGTTGTTTCGCTGGCTGCCCCCGGTCGTCCTGTGGATCTGAATGATTTCCCAGTTAAAAAGACTTTGTCTATTAATTCACTCCCTCACCGGAGACGACTGATTTAATTGATAGTCAGAGACTAAGTTTCCCGCTTACTGCTGCTGCTCCTATACCGGAGGCAAATGGTCAGTTTGCCAGTTAAGAGACTTTGTCCATTGATTACTCCTTTACAGGAGACGACTGGTTGGTTTGCTAGTCCAAGACTAAGTGAATATTCCTTCAAATGCATTAGCTTAGCTGCAAGTTCGTCGCAAGAATCACCGAGAAGAGTTCTGACCGTAAGCTCTGCTGCGGCGATTACTCGCTTCTCTTTCACGCTAGTATCGCATTGCATTTTTGTTATTCTGCTTATCGCTGCTGTATTTGTTGTTGGCGATATTGCGGTGCTTTGCTTGCAATTTCTATTACTGTGCTTTCGCTGTATTTTTGTTGTTGCCGTCTGATATATGAACTATTAAACATACTTATTTTCTTAGTAATTAATGAGTGATCTTAACTTGTAACCTAATTATAATAATTTTGACTTATAAACTAACAATGATTTTAACTTATAAACTAACCATTATAACTTAACAACTAAACGCTTAAATTCCTACAAATTTCTTAATTCATACATGTCTACAAAATATACCTCGTTGTGTGCAGCTACTATAGCGTCGTCACAATGCATGGATTCCTGCAATTGCATGGATTAGCCTAATGGTTTTGTGCAAATGTATGTACCAGGTAGAAATAACGGTCGTAGACCCCCCAAAGTTGCCGCCATTTTGGTCAGGAGTGAAAAAGAAGTCGATATAGCCGTGTCCGTCTGTCCGGAATTTTACAAGTTTATTTAAAAATTTTGTGTGTTGTTAGTTTTTTTTCGTCACATCATCTACGTTTTTTTATAGGCTAACGCTAATTTTAACAGAGCAGACAAATGAAATGATTGACTAGCACTGCCAATGAATTGATGACGATGCGTATACGATAATATAGTGTTTATTTGTCAATAGTATAATATATTGTTATAATTTCTCGAACTCACAGCAGTTACATTTACGTTTGCGTAGTTAGAGCTATGAGGTAAACGAGAAATGAAAAGAAATGAAACATAATAAATTCAAAATAAAGCCTTTAAATATTTGCAAAGAAGTATAACTTAGTGAAGAGCCCTTTACAAATTAACAATCATATCGTGAAGCGCATTCAGCAATAATTAAAATTAAAGTATTGACACTATTTTCATTATTATTAACATAACGTTCAGTTTTCTGTCACATGATTTCATAAGTACAACAATTTCCAAATTAAATATTGATATTTGGTATAAAAAATATAATTGACAGCCAATAGAAATTTGGTGTGTAACAAAAACTCGACTGCAACAAAACTTATAGGGCTCATACACTACACAGCATGGTACATTTATAGAAGGTAGCGCAACTCTCACAATATATGTAGCTGAGAGCAGAAGAGAGAGACGTTCAGTCGCATACTGAGTGTAGCTATCCTCTCTGAACTGTAGCTATTTTTTGAGAGCGCATGGCAGAAGTGGCCTCACTATGTATTATTACACTATGCTACACAGTATTGCATGCGCAATCTAGTGATTGTGAATGCTGAATGAACGTGTATGAGTTTGTGGTGTGATTGTGCAGGCTGCATGAGCAAAGTCAAAACGATTTTGATATTTTCATTTCGTTACTGTCCATGAACTTTTTCTGCAAATTTTGAAAACAAATAAAATATATAGCAGCGTGATTGTGTAGTCTGTGCTCGTGCTTGTTGGCATAATCACATGCAAAACTGTGTAGTGTATGGGCCCTATAATAGCAGTATTCGACCGAGCAGCAGTCGCCACTGAAGCGTCTATCGCAGTCGCTGCAGCCGCATTATAAATATGGATAATTTTACTTATTTTCTCTTGCGCATAAATTCATTTCTTTGTTTTTCACTAGTATCTATAATCTGAGCGTTATCTAGATCATTTTATATAAAAATGTTAAATTTAGTTCGTCTATTATCTTTACTTGCTTTATATTTTAACATTCTGTTTGTTTGATGTTGTGGAGTCTGCTTACTCCAACATACATATATATTTCTTTATGTTCGTTTACAATTGCGCGCAAATAAACAATAATATACACAAAGTTAAAAATCGCATCATTTCTTTATTTTTGGATGTTAAGTCGAGGTTCACTCGTCAGTTGCTTGAAAAACGGGCTTGTACACCATTGCACAGTTCGACGCATATAAACAATAATTCGTCTGACATTACCTCAGATGAACTTCGTTTACCTACTTTCAGTGGTGGTTTTACTGAATGGGTGGACTTTAATTCTATGTTTAGCACTGTCGTCGGTAATGATCTCGATTTGTCAAAAATTGTGAAGTTCCAGCTTCTTCGTTTTTGTCTTAAAGGAGCTGCTGAGGCAACTATGATTTAGATTTGCTTAATAAAAGATGTAATAACATGCGTCTTACTTTTCAGGTACACATCAGGGAGATCTTCGCTAAAGAAGGTGGAGTCAAAGTCAATAGAAAGGTTTCGAGCACTTTCGAATAGTCTTAATGCACATATGCGTGCTCTGAAGCCAATGGGCACCACGGAGCAAATTGCTGGTATTATCATCATACAGTTGACACTGCAAATACTGGAAAGCAGTACTCGTGGGAGGAAGCTTCGCCAATATCAGAAATACCATCGTGGGAATCTTTCAGTTTAATTGCGAAGCTCACTTCAAAGCTCATTACTCTCGTTTAACGTCTGGAAAATATTCTGTTCGGTTGCGGATTAAACTTAGTCCAGATCTTTTAGGAAATTCGAATCAATCGGCTCTGCGTCGATTTCAAAACTAAGAACAAAAATTCTAACGAAGTCCTGAACTGCAATTACAATACTCTTCGTTAATAGCAGAATATTTGAAACTTGAACACATGTCACTGGTAGATACTAACGATGCGAGTAAATGCATATATTTTTTGTCCCACCACTGTGTCATATGTTGATGGATCAGCTGCATCTTCTTTATGGTAGGACCAACCATACAACTAAAGCTGTTCAACATTTTGATTAGATTTCGAACTTTTCCAATAGCCCTTACTGCAGACATTTGTAAAATGTATCGCTGTGTACGCATTACAGCTCCTAATAATTATATGCAGTGTATTTTATGGCTTGAATCGCCCATGGATGAAAATGAGATTTTCAAGTCAGACACTGTGTCCTATGGCACCAAGAAAGCTTCATTCCTATTTATACAATCAATACAACAATTAGCAAAGGATGGTGTTTCATCCTACCCAATTTTGCATGATTTTTATGTTAATGATCTGATCACCGGTGCGAACTCTACTCAAGAAATATCTGAAATTATTGATTAGACCTCAGGACTTCTGGCAGTGGTACTGGAATGATCCTGGCATTTTGAGCGGGTTTTGTTTTGAAGATACAGAATCATTTTCGAGATTTGATAATGGCAGCAATATAATGAAAACATTAGGACTTGTTTGGCATCCATCATCTGGTAAATTTTTTAGGCCCTGTACCGAAGGTCAAGAGCCTATTGGTTTTGTGCAATTGTATGTAACAGGTAGAAATTATGGTCGGAGACCCCCAAAGTTACCTCCAATATGGTCAGGAGCGATAGAGGACTCGATATAGACATGTCCGTCTGTCCGACCGTCCCTCCATATGTATGAACGAAAGGATCTCGGAAACGGAAATAGAGGAAGGCCGGGCGTGCGTTGGAATGACCAGGTATGGAAAGATCTCTCCGTACTTGGCATTCAAAAAGACTGGCGCCAGCGCACACGTGTATACCAAATTTTATTTCTGTACCTTAAATGGATGCAAAGATATGACAAATTTTGATTATCGCTTATATGGGGGGTGGGCCAACGCCCCCTCTGATTTTGTCCAAATTTAACAGGTTTGCTTCTCCTCATCCTCTTAACATGTATACCAAATTTCATCTCTGTACCTCAAATGGATGCAAAGATATGACCAATTTTAAATATCGCTTATATGGGGGGGTGGGGCAACGCCCCCACCGATTTTGTCAAAACATAGCCTATGTTCTTTTCCATCATCCCATCTATCTCTATTCCAAAATTCAGAAGAATTGGTTGAGCGGTTTAACCGTAAGAGAGGAACATACATACATCCATACATACATCCATACATACATCCAAACAAACTTTCGCATTTATAATATTAGTAGGATTACATAAGTCCCCAACAACTTTAAGGCCTTTTACAACCGGAAATCTAATATACCTAACCCTTTAACAAAGAGATGAAATCATGTTTTAAGTCATATGTTGAAACTTTTCCATTCATAGATCCGCATGCTAGGTATTATTTAATAGTTCTATGCTTCGAGAGCAATCTCCGGTAGCTGGTTCTCTTGCACCACAAATTTGCGTTCATTTTTTTTTACATTTCTAATGATCGCTTACATTTGAATATGCAACGCACTCAAGAAGAACGCTCTAAGAATATTTTCAAAATTGGAATCGAGAGTGACAGCACTTGTCGATTCTGTTTAGAAGATGACGAAACTTCAAAACATATTTGGTTTTAAACAAGTACAAGCCTCTTTGCAATTACCAAGTGACAGTGAAAACCTCTTGTCCTTTTTCAAGTAGGCAGTGCTGTATGAAGTGTCACTCTGCGGTTAGGGTACAATAGAGTTACAAAGCTGTAAGTGCCATCTATTTAATAATAATACATCTGAATTAAAGCTTGATGTATTTCGTTTCCGCCGTTTTACACATTTCTATAACAATAAGTAAAATATTTAATTCATTCATATATTTTTAGGCCCTATACCGAAGGTACAAGAGCCTATTGGTTTTGTGCAAATGTATGTAACAGGTAGAAATAATGATCGGAGACCCCCCAAAGTTACCCCCATTATGATCAGGAGTGATAGAGGAGGCGATATAGACATGTCCGTCTGTCCGACCGTCCGTCCGTATGTATGAACGAAAGGATCTCGGAAACGGTAATAGATAGAGACTGTGTTTTTTGCTTTCGACTAGGAATGCTCCGGAAGTTAAAGTTTTTTTTTTAAGTTTCGTTTACACCCATTGAAGTTACAAAAATATGCAAGCGTACTATATTATCAACCATCGCTCGGTTTTATGATCCGCTTGGACTTATTGGACCCGTAGTAGCAAAGGCGAAAATATTTTTGCAGTTATAAAGGACAAAAAAAACTTTATTGGGATGAAAGAGTGGCCTTGGCGCTCAAGACTGCTTGGTGTGATCTTCTCAAGGATTTTGGCTCGGTTTAACACTCAGTTTTCCCTCGTTATGTTTTGATACCAAATGCATATGTGGAAGTTCATGGATTATGCGACGCCAGCATAGAGGCTTACGGAACCTGCATTTACATTCGATTAGTTTGTCAACAGGAGGTTAAAATGCATCTGCATTGTTCGAAATCGAGAGTTGCACCACTCAAAACTTTGACGGTTTCAAAACTTGAGCTTTGTGCAGCTACACTTTTATCTAATCTCATGTATGAAACAACGCAGATTAATCTGGGTGCCAATGAATACTATTGTTGGTCAGACTCAACTGTCGCTTTGTCTTGGATCGCGGAGGAGCCATCGAAGTTTAACTTATTTGTGGCAAATCGGGTAGCTGCCATTCAGCAGCTGATTTCAGGCATGCATTGGAAGCATGTGCCAGCTGCCTTGAACCCTTCGGAGGTTGTTTAGAGGTGCTCTACCTAGTGAATTTCTTTGCTCCACATTTTGGATGCAAGGTCCATTGTTTCTCACATAAAATCAAGATTGGCCAGCATCTGTAATCCGTACACAATCACTTCCAGCAACGCGAAGGTTGGTTCTACTAGGTATATCACATATCGCTGGAATGCAAGTACATCAATTCGTTTGCGAGTATACATCACATCTTCGCTTATGTTTACAAGTTCATTCCAAGGAAATGATCTACTGATATCACTACTACTGATTTACTAAATGGAGAGAAAATTTTGATTCGGCATGTTCAAAGAATAAATTTATGGACCGAGTTTAAGGCATTGGAATCAGGCCAGACAGTTAAATCTCCTAGTATTATTTCTTCCTTGTTGCCTTTTTGGACTAATTTGTGTTACTTCGTGTAGCTGGTTGGCTCAAAAACTCTTCATTAAATTTTGGAGCTTACTTATTGGCACCAAATATAGCTACAACAGAACAGTTTTCAGGCCCAATGTTCATCAACTTTATCTACCTTACTGCTTGACTGTAGATGCTTGTCCATTGCGTCACAAGGCCTATTTAATACTCTTCACAAGGAGTGGGAATATTATTTACTCCTTAAAGAAGGGATCGGATACCCCATTAAGTATATTTCAATTTGGACATGTCCTCCAGTTCTGTCTGTGTATGTGTATGCGGCTTATGCCATTTATCCCTGACATATTTGTTTGAAATACGGTATGTAGACTGTTCAATAATATATTCACATGTAGGTTTTGGATTTGACACTAAATTTCAATAATTTAAGTTGATATTCAATAACTTGTATGTTTATATCGACACAAAGATGTAAGGCATAGATAGCTCATCTTTCTAGCATATTGGTTAAATAAAACGAAATTGAAGCGAAGATTTCACAGAACTACAAATTTGATTTATTTTTAATGCATATAAATAATGCGTAATTATTTTTATTATTTTTTTTAACCTCAAACAAAATTTTAAGTTTAACCAATGTAGAATAGTAACTTTCTGTAAGGATAAAAATGGAAATATGGTATCGGATGAACAGGAATCACTGAGATTCCTCATCACTTGGAGGCGATGAAGCGCACAATTCCGCCGATAGAAAAATGAAACCGGAACCACCAGTTAATGATGGCACTACTGTAGAGTCACCGGACTATAACTAGGTCGATTCAGTTATTAAAAAGCTACAAAAATAACAAAGCGGCAGGCTCTGATAGGCTGCCAGCCGCGTGATTAAAGACCGGCGGCGAAGAGTTTATGCAAGATATTGTCCGAAGAACGCATACCCAATGACTGGAATGTTAGTGTTCTCTGTTGTATGAAAGCAGACCCCGCTGTTTGCGCCAACTACCACAGAATAAGTCTTCTTTCCATCGGTTATAAGATTCTGTCGCTTGTATTGTTGTAGGCTGAAGTCATATAAGGATTCACTGAAGGGACTATATCAGTGTGGCTGCAGACCAACGCCCCGACCGATTTTGTCAAAACATAGCCTATGTTCTTTTCCATCATCCCATCTATCTCTATTCCAAAATTCAGACGACTTGGTTGAGCGGTTTAGCCGTAAGAGAGGAACATACATACATCCAAACAAACTTTCGCATTTATAATATTAGTAGGATTACATAAGTCCCCAACAACTTTAAGGCCTTTTACAACCGGAAATTCAACAAACCTAACCCTTTAACAAAGAGATGAAATCATGTTTTAAGTCATATGTTGAAACTTTTCCATTCATAGATCCGCATGCTAGGTATTATTTAATAGTTTTATGCTTCGAGAGCAATCTCCGGTAGCTGGTTCTCTGGCACCACAAATTTGCGTTCATTTTTTTTTACATTTCATTTTTGCAACGCACTCAAGAAGAACGCTCTAAGAATATTTTCAAAATTGGAATCGAGAGTGACAGAACTTGTCGATTCTGTTTAGAAGATGACGAAACTTCAAAACATATTTGGTTTTAAACAGGTGGAAGTCTCTTTGCAATTACCAAGTGACAGTGAAAACCTCTTGTCCATTTTCAAGTAGGCAGTGCTGTATGAAGTGTCATACTGCGGTTAGGGTACAATAGAGTTACAAAGCTGTAAGTGCCATCTATTTAATAATAATACATCTGAATTAAAGCTTGATGTATTTCGTTTCCGCCGTTTTACACATTTCTAGAACAATAAGTAAAATATTTAATTCATTCATATATTTTTAGGCCCTATACCGAAGGTACAAGAGCCTATTGGTTTTGTGCAAATGTATGTAACAGGTAGAAATAATGATCGGAGACCCCCCAAGGTTACCCCCATTGTGATCAGGAGTGATAGAGGAGTCGATATAGACATGTCCGTCTGCCCGACCGTCCGTCCGTATGTATGAACGAAAGGATCTCGGAAACGGTAATAGTTAGAGACTTCGTGTTTTTTGCATTCGACTAGGACTGCTCCGGAATTTAACAAGTTTTTTTTTAAAATTTTGCACCTCCCCCTTTCCCATAATATCATCACCAAGACCAGTATATAGATAACGTCCTTTTAAGCCAAAATCCAAAAAGTTCATCAAAACCGGATAATAAATGACGATTTTATAAGCAATTGAATTTTAACGACCCTCTTTTGTTTTCATACATAAAAAAATGTTTTATGAGACACTTATTCGTGCAGTAGGAAGTGGTCAGAAGCTTGAACATAAGCTCGGGAAACATTTAATGTGTTTATTAGGAGACCTAAACTGGTACAGGGCCTCTTACAGTCGGTAACGCCCGATTGTAATTTCCTTACTTGTTATCAATGGATATGTAAGAACGTACATATTCATGGAAGGTTCTATGAACTCTTTCAACTCCTCCTAAAGTTTTATGATGGTAGGGAGTTGAAGTTCTATGTTAAATTTTAAAAAGCTGTAGTAGTTCGTGTAGAACGATATTTTTGTATTTCGTCCCTATGTCCATAATAAGCGTCCTCATTGGGCTATAGATAATAATAAAGTTTTCAAACATTGCTTCAGCAACTACCTTAGCATGTTTGCTAGATATAGGTACGGTTACCAAATATTTTGCCAAGTTACATAAAATTGTGACAGCGTATTCATTTTCCATTTCAGTTTTTTGGGGAAAGGTCCAATGGTGTCAATTTGGACGGTTTCCAATTCTGTCATTGGTGTTTCTGTTATAGTCAATGGTTCTTTATTATTGTTGTTTTATTTTTATTTTTCTGACATTTTTACATACTGTCTTATATCACTGGTCATGTCTTCCATTGATATTTTTCGCGTATTTTATTTGTCATGCGATTGATACCTGTGTAGTCAACATTAAAAGGATCATCGTGATATTCTTTTAAAATATTGTTTATATGTTCTTTATTTGTTATATGAATCACTTGTTTACGCAATTTGTATATTTGTTAATATTTTTTTCCCTTTAAATTCATTTACCAGGGTATATTTAAAAAATTTGTCTCCTGACAATTGTATTTTAGTAAAACCTTGATTGCCCGCTTCAGAAATAAAATTTATCTATATCAATTTTTTTTTGAACACAAAAGTTTGAGGTATTAATATAACTAAAAATTATCTTTCCCTTTTTGAAATACATTTTCGGGGGATAGATCGAACTGTTTTTTTCCTTATTTTTATGAAGCGCTTCATATATTAGGAAATATGGCTTTTCATTCTGATTGTCGACGCGTGAGATGCATCCAAGCGTGAGATTCGTCGAGACGATTTCGACTTAAGACGGTTTTAGTTTAAGTGGTTGCCTGCGCGCAACATGAAATGCATTGGAAAGGAAAACCACTATTTTACGGTTTGTCCTTTCCAATGCACTTTCTCTCCGATATAAAAACGGCCGCCATGTTACGGCCCACTCTCTGTCATTTTCAATCTTTTGTCGATCGATGTACGTGCATAAAATAATATTAAATAAAACCCGCGAAAAGTTCGCCTTGTTTTTTGAATTCTATTTTTTTTTATTGAAAAACCGCGCATCTCCGTAACTCGTCGTAACTCTTTTACGATTAAACATTGGTCCTTCGAGCCATTTAAAAAATACAGTACGCTTAAAATCAAGACCTCAATTCCCGCGCAGTGAAAAAGACAAAAAAAAAGAAGACAAAAAGTCGAAAAAGATGAAAGTTCAAAAAAGTGTTAAGTAACTGAAACAAAAGAAAAAAAAAGCAAGCAAAAACGTTAAAAAAAAAAAAAAAAAAACTACAAGTGACCAAAAAAAACCCACATAAAATATACATAATATATATATATGTGCATAGATAAAAAAAAAAAAAAAAAAACATAATAAAGTGAACCCACACAAAACCAAAAAAAAGGGGTGTTTTATTAAATGATTAAAAAAAAAACTGAAAGTGACAAAAAATATATATACGTATAAATGAGCAAAAAAAGCTACAAGTGACAAAAAAAAATGAGCTAACTTAAAAAGGGGGCAAAAAACACAGCAAAGCATTTTTTTTAAAAGGAAAAACAGCAAGTTGAAAAAAACAAAGTAAAGTGAAAAAAGCGCACACACGAAAAAAAAAGTGTTTTATTTAGCAAAAAAAATAAAATTCAAAAAAACAGCTGACAAAAAAAAAACACCCCCAAAAGGATTGGTCTGTGATTTTTTCTTTTTTTTTTATTACATATTGTACATACATAAAGTGCAAGTGTAAAAAGTGCAAAAAAAGTGTAACGCTCAGCAAATGCAACGGTAGTTTCAGCGCTTAGCAGTCACAACAACAACTCCACGTTCATCAGCCGCAGCAACAACCGCAACGGCAGTTCCAGCGCTTAGCACCCACAACAACTACACGCTCAGCAGCAGCAGTAAAATAATACAACAACAAGTTACAAGGAAAACGGTATACACATAAGTATCCGTGCGAGAGGTCAGTTACCTTTGCTTTTTTTTATAACGGCCCACATACATTTACATATATGTATGCACATACACCCAAGTAACGCATCTCATTGCGCGCTATAAGTAAAAAGAAAAAAGGGCATATACGAATACAGTAAATTACAGGTACAATTCCACAGCTAACCATAGCATACAGAAATTTGTCACCCGCGCAAATTTGGAATTGTACGGTTTCCTGGTATATACCCTACCCTTTTTCAATTATCCCATTTACCCTGTTTTTATCTCTCTACTTATAAGAACAATTGCAGTGCTTTCCCGTTTCGTTCATGTTGCTACTCACTTACGTATGCAGCAGCTGAAAACGTAGGGACATTGGATTTTGATTTTTGTGTGCATCAAGCTGCAATTATTATTAAAACTCGTTAATAATTGCAGCGAGATCGAAAAAATAATTATATTGCATAGAAAATACTCTATAAATTCTCTAGTAGGCTATAGTTATTTTCCCCTAAATAACTATAGCTTAGTACACGTGTGTACACCCTGCAAAATTTTTAAATAATTTTTTTAAAAAACTTTTTTTTTTCTACTTTTTATAGAATATTTTTCTATAAAGTCTCCAGTAGGCTATAGTTATTTTCCCCTAAATAACTATAGCTTAGTACACTTGTGTACACCCTGCAAAATTTTAAAATTATTTTTAAATTAAATTTTTTTTTCTACTTTTTATAGAATTTTTTTTCTATAAATTCTCCAGTAGGCTATAGTTATTTTCCCCTTAATAACTATAGCTTAGTACACTTGTGTACATCCTTCAAAATTTTTAAATATTTTTTTGAAAAATGTTTTTCTACTTTATATAGAATTTTTTCTATAAATTCTCCAGTAGGCTATAGTTATTTTCCCCTAAATAACTATAGCTTAGTAAACTTCTGTACACCCTTCAAATATTTGTTGAAAATTTTTTCTACCTTTTTTATAGAATTTTTTCTGTAAATTCTCCAGTAGGCTGTAGTTATTTTCCCCTTAATAACTATAGCTTGTGAACACCCTGCAACTAAATAACTATAGCTTAATACACCATACAATTTTTATAAATTTCTCGGTTTATTTTATAAATTTTCTCTAATTTTATAGATATTTTTTCTATAAACTTTGCCTCTAAATACCTATAATTTTAACCTTTTTTGTAAAAAATAAAAAATTGTCCGATTTTGTATTTTTGTTTGAAAATGAGCGTCCCAAAAATAAACTTCCTCTTCGAGGAGCTCACAGCCTTCAGTGCTCTAATGACTGACTTCAGCAGTCAGACCAAGGCCAAAGTGGAGGTAGAGATGACGGATCTCGCTGAACTGTGGAAAAAATAGAGAGTGAGTACGATTGCCTTGTACTCTCAAGCTATGATGAACTCACTCCAGCAATAAAATCCCAGATTCGCTCACAATATCGAGAGGCAAAGCCTCTATACTTCAATTTAAAAGCCCGCTGTGTAAAATTTCTCAAAGGCAACCAGCGAGATAGGCAAAGCGAAGAAATAGTTCGCAAGTTCAACGCGAAATCGCCTTCTCGACTGGTATTAAGGTTGATGCTTGTTACTGCGAGCCCTTCCACGGCTCATATGAAACATGGCCCGCCTTTCGTGATTTATTCACAGCCATATACGGTAATCACCCCCATTTAACACCCGCACAAAAACTGTATCACTTAAGAAGCAAAACTCGAGGCAAAACTTCTGATATAGTGAACAGATATTCTATTTGTGATAAGAATTTTTTTATCGCCTTGGATGCGTTCAAATCCCGATTTGAGCATAAGAGAATTCTTATTGATGCCCAGCTAAAAGCTATTTTTGGTGTTCCCCAAGCACAAAGTGAAAGTGGGTCTTCAATTCAGAAGATACAAGCCACTTTCGCAGATTCCTTAGCAACGCTCAATTCCCATGACGTTGATACAAGCAGTTGAGATCCAATACTTGTATCCATCGCTGGTCAGTCGGAACCACCCACATGGACCTAATTAGATGAGTTCCTCACAGCCAGATTTGAAGTCGTTGAGAAGGTCAACTCAATGAGACTGAAAGCGAAACCCCAATTACAGACGCCACCCTAAAAAATTGTGTTTTCACAAAAAACACCCCACGTGAGAAAACACTCATTCTCAACAGAGGCTACTGCTCCACGTTGCTGATTATACAAAGGGGCACATACACTCAAATTGTGCCCGAAGTTCAAAGCGATGACAATTAAAAGTAGAAAGGATTTCGTAACGAAAGAAAGCCTATGTTTTAATTGCCTAGCTTATTCCCACCAACGCAAAGATTGCCGGAGTACCTTTTCTTGTGCTCTGTGTAAAAAGCCATACCACACAATGCTTCATGAACCCGATATGAACGCATTCCAAGGCAAAGCCTCTAAGCCAAGCAGTAAATCGTACCACACCACGAACAACCAGAAGGTCATTCTACCCACTGCCTTGGTATCCATAGAACATGCTGGAGAATACTTCACATTAAGAGCACTAGTGGACTAAGGGTCTCAGAAAACTTTCATCGCTGAGAAAGTTCTCAACCGTCTCAAACTCCTATACGAGAAGGTTCTCACTAGCATTTCAGGTATGGGTGGCAATATAGTCCAAAACTCCTCCAAAACTTGCCACGAAACCTTCACTCAAAGAATCAACGATTCAGGCTCAAAGTCGCAGCCATAGTTTTGCCCAAACTGACTAATTGGCTGCCGACTTTCCCGATTGCAAAACCCAATTTTGCAGAAATTAGGAATCTACTTCCAGATCCTAACTTCCACATTTCGGCACAAATTGACATGGTCCTAGGAAGTGATATTATCCCACATATCATCCTGGACGGAGTCAAAGCCAATGTTTTTGGGTCACTCTTAGCTCAAAACACCATATATGGGTAGATTTTGAGCGGCCCAACCCCTTTCCAGTGTGTATCGTTTAACACGACAGTGGTGTAAAATGACCCAAATGAGAGTACCAGCGAGCAACTCAAACGCTTCTGGGAAATAGAAGAAGTTCACACAACCCCCCAAGTGTGAAGAGGATCTTTTTTGCGAAAATCTCTTCACCCAAACGACCTTCCGGAAAGAGTATGGTCGTTATGTCGTCAAACTTCCATTTAAAAAAAAAAACTTCAGGAACAATATCAAAAGGTGCTCACTGAATATCTCACCCTTGACCACATGAACATGGTCGATGCGACTGAAATATGAAGGGAAGGTAAATTTTTTTCTTTTTATCTCCCCCACCATGCAGTCGTTAAACCGGACCGCATCTCAACAAAAGTCCGTGTGGTTTTCAATGCCTCAAAAAAAGACTTTCAATGGGCCCTCTCTAAACGACGTCTTATATACTGGTCCCACGTTGCAGTCTGACCTTATGAGCGTGATCCTCAATTGGCGATTCTATCAATTCGCATTCACTGGCGATATTGAAAAGATGTATCGCCAAATACTTATTAACAAAGAGCACCGTGATTTTCAAAGAATTTTGTTCCGCTTAATCCCAGATGGACAAATTGAAGATTATGCCCTTAAGACGGTGACTTTTGGTGTGAATTGTGCTCCCTATCTCGCAATTCGAACGCTCCACCAGCTGGCTCAAGATCGTATATCAACATATCCCGCTGCAACTCAAATTCTCAAACATGATTGCTATGTGGACGATATCTTGTCTGGTGGACACGAGCTCGAAGAGGCACTCGGAGCACAGATGCAACTAAATGCAGCACTCGACTCTGCTGGTTTTCCTTTGAAAAAGGTTGCAGCTAATCATAGCTCTCTCTTAAAACATCTCCCCAAAGATGTTTTTCTCGATGCCGAATTCCTTCAAATTGGAGACAAGAGTTCAACCAAAACTCTCGGCATCCAGTGGAACGCAGTGTTGGACTCGTTCTTATATCGTGTCAAAACCCCAACATCAAGCTCTTCTGCAACGAAACGCCAGATTCTGTCAGCAGTAGCATCACTATACGATCCTGCCGGCTGCTTGGGACCAGTTGTTATTCTGGCTAAAACACTCATCCAGCAATCATGGCTAGAAGGCACTTACTGGGATGACTGCGAGAGACCTCTCTCACTTGTTAAATGGAACGGGTTTCTCACTCACATGAAATCCCTTGAAGATATTCGCATCCCGCGATGGGTGAATTTTTCTCCAAAACATACCACCCAACTTCATGGATTTTGCGACGCCTCGGAAAAGGCATACTGCGCGGTTCTCTACATAAGAAGCGTAGACTCCACTAATAGGATTAAAACAAATCTATTAGGCGCAAAAACTAAGGTCGCCCCACTTCAGGCTATTAGTGTCCCGATACTTGAGTTGTGTGCCGCAGTTTTACTCTCTAAACTTATGGCACACGTTTTGTCTCATATTAAACCCTTTCCACACACAGTATTCTTATGGTCCGATTCATCAATCGTGCTCTCCTGGCTACAAAAACCGTCCTATGCATGGAAGACATTTGTAGCCAACCGAATCACTCAGATTAGGAACAATGTGGGCAACGGCAGATGGAGACATGTTCGCACGGATGAAAATCCAGCTGATATTGGTACTCGCGGATGCACCCCCCAAGAGCTAAAGGATCATTCCCTTTGGTGGTCTGGACCCAAAAGGCTGGCTTCAACAATGGAAGAGTGGCCTAAATATCAATTCTCGCCCGTCACAGTGCCCGAAGCTCGAACAGTAGAAGTCCTACACGTCCTCTCCCCTGAGGACGATCTTCTAAATAGCTTCTCGTGCTACTCCAGAGCCCTTCAAGCCTTCGCCTATGTGCTTCGGTTCTCAACGAACGCTCTTCCATCCCGTGGGTCTCCCATTTCAAACCCGGGGGGAATATCCGACGAAGAAATTCGTAGGGCGAAACATAAGTTGATCCGGTTGTCCCAAGAAAGGCAATACCAGGTAGAATGCGAAGCACTGAAGAACTCACAACAAATTGCTAAGAAAGCAGCATCTTGTGTCTTAACCCATTCCTAGATAAGGAGGGTTTGCTAGGCTGTAATGGTCGTCTAGCGAACTCAAACTTAGACTATAACTCGAGACACCCGATAATTATACACCCCAATAGTCGATTTTGTACTCTGTTGCTAGAGTTACCTCATAAAATTCTACTTCACGCAGATCATCAATTGATGCTACGAATCGTGAGACAGGAATTTTATATCCCTAAGCTGAAGAATAAGCTAAAATATTGTATCTCTCAGTGCAAGATATGCACCCTACACAAACATCGTATGCGCACTCAGATTATGGCTGCTCTACCTCCTGAGCGGGTTATATTCTCACCACCCTTTACCGTAACTGGAATATTAAGTCATCTCTTCTTAGAAAGGGCCCAACCAGTAAATGTTATGTGTGTGTATACGTTTGTTTTGCGACAAAGGCTATTCATTTAGAAAAGATTATGTCCGACAATGGACGAAATTTTGTTGGCGCCAGCAAGACCCTACTCAGAGAATACGATCAGTTCATACAGACCACCTCTGAGGATGTATCATGTAAATACAGTACTCATGGTCTAGAATGGTCATTTATTCCCCCCTCAGCACCGCACATGGGCGGTTTGTGGGAAGCCGCGGTAAAAAGTTTTAAGACTCACTTAAAAAAAGTAGCCGGCTCCCACATCCTCTCATTCGAGGAATTTTCGACACTCTTAGTGCGGATAGAGGCAGTGCTTAGTTCTCGGCCATTAACCCCTATGAGTGAAAACCCACCTGATGTCCTTCCACTGACTCCAAGTCATTTCTGAGAGGTCGTCCCATGACTACGATTCCAGAAAAAGACAAGGAAGACATCTCTCTCATCAACCGATGGGAAAAAATCAAAGCTCTGCACCATCAATTCGCTCGAAGATGGAAGCAAGAGTATTTGCATGAACTCCACAGGCGTTATAAATGGAAACATCCCCAGCGCAACATCGAGAAGGATGATCTTTTAGCCATTAAAGATGAACAAGGACCCCCAGCGGAATGGCGACTAGGACGGGTCACCAAAACCATAGCTGGACCAGACGGGAAAATTCGTGTTGCTGAACTCAACACCCAAAATGGGGTCATTGCATCTCTGGAGCTCTCTTCTTTTTATTCCCCAACAGCACCTGGAGCAAATGCCGACTCTGCAAGGAGAAGCACTCCTTGCGGTTCTGTAAAAGGTTCCTGCGCATGGACACGCTTCAACGACGCCAAACGGTTCGCCGGCTGGGATACTGCCAAAACTGTTTGGCTACATCGCTCTCTTTTGGGGAATGCCGGTCGAAAGCGGTTTGTCACCACTGCGGCGACATTCATCATTCGCTACTGCATGCGGGAGTGTGGGCCAAACCACCGGTCCACCAGGCGCTAAGGTCAGCCGTGGTCCCGGTTGTACGAAGCAATGGTCGCCCATCACGCCCGCGGATTCGCCAGCAGCACACCACCAAGCAGAAGCATACCACTCGCCAGCCACGCACCACTCGCCAGCCTCGCACCAATCGCCGTCGGAGTACAAGCTCTGAGCGGTCTTCGGGATAAGCTGAAGCTTGCACAGGTGCAAGGCCGGCGGGATGTCGACGCGTGAGATGCATCCAAGCGTAAGATGCGTCGAGACGATTTCGACTTAAGACGGTTTTAGTTTAAGTGGTTGCCTGCACGCAACATGAAATGCATTGGAAAGGAAAACCACTATTTTACGGTTTGTCCTTTCCAATGAACTTTCTCTCTGATATAAAAACGGCCGCCATGTTAGGGCCCACTCTCTGTCATTTTCAATCTGTTGGCGATCGACGTACGTGTTGTTGTGTTGTTCGGCTTGTTTTTTGAATTCTATTTTTTTTATTGAAAAACCGCGCATCTCCGTAACTCGCTCGTAACTCTTTTACGATTAAACACTGATTTTTGATGATAATGATTTTATTATTTGTATTTTGTATTTTATTCATATTGTGGTAATTATTCTACGTTGACTGTCATGCGGCGTTAATTGTGTTTACAAAAAACTAGTGTTTAAATATTGTAAAAATAAAAACAGAGACTTATATTTAGCATTTTTTTAGCCGACTTCTCCACACCCTTTACTTACGCCAAGATCTCAGTCAAACTTTCAAAGAAATAGGGATTTGCATTCGCCCAATAAGTGAATGCAAAACAACAACAAAAAACTAAAAAATAAAACAAACAAAATTACAAGAGTACTGGCTTAACAGACCAACTACATCGAACAGGTTGGAACTGTTAGCCGACATTGACGACAAAACAAACGAACTAACTAACAGTGGTACTCAGACTTTGAGCTGAAAGTATTAGCTAACAATGAAGTTAGAATTCAGAGAACAGAATCAACTTACTACAGAAATATTTTTATTATGTTACGCCAAAAAAAAAATAAAAATTATACCTTTAAGGCAAAAGAAGATAGGAGCTTCAAAATCACACCGTCGAAAATATTAATAGTACTCAGCAAAGGACTACAAAAGTTCCACTTCCTTTATTATCGATTGATCTTAAAACCAAAGATAATGATAATGATAATATATACAAAACTACACATCTGCTTCAAACTTAAATCTCTTTTGAACCTCCTCATAATAAACATACTCTTTCTCAGTGTGCAAATTGCCAAAAGTATGGCCATACAAAAAATTATTGCACTAGAATACCAGTTTTTAAGTCCGCTGGACCCCATAAAACCTTAAATTGTACTTTAGCTTTAAAGGTCTGACCAAATGAAATTTATAAATCAATAAAAGTAAAACGCTTCCCAGCACTTCGTAAAAAAGTCTAACGAAAGTAACGGAAGATAAACAGGTGGCATCCAAGTTCAGTGTAAGTGTACCAGTACATCCAGCTATAAGCTTTGCGCAAATGCTAAAAATAGCAGACCAAAGTCGGACGACTACCCTGCTCTGACTTCGATTCGTCAAAGCACTACAGATAGTAATTCTGCATATAATAACAATAAAAAAATTAACCCAACCTTTATCTCCAACACTCAAAATCCCTTACCGATCAATCCAACTCAACAAAATAACGCAAATAATAATATCCAAGAATTAAAAACTATGATGAAAGAAATATTGCAACAAATGTCAGCCATTCTAAATGTAGTCACACTCCTAGTTCCGAAAGTCAATTTGTAGGCATGGACTCAGAGAAGCTACGAATTAATGCAACACGTTCTTGAGCTGAAGCATTTTTTATATGATAATAGTATCGATGTGGAATTGATCTCAGAAACTCATCTTATAACAAAACATTTTCTACAAATTACTCAGGCGGAACTGGTCATGGAGGTTTGGTAACAATTATAAAAACTAAAATGAAATGCACTCTAATTGAAAACTATAGCTATGACCATATTCAAGCTACTACAATTCATTAAGATGATCTAAGCGTGTTTTTTACTGTTTCGGCCCGAAATAGTCCTCCTAGACGCAGAATAACATTGGCTCAAAAAACGATTACTTTAAATCATTAGGACCGTGATTCATAGCTGCAGGCGATTCTAATGCAAAGCATATGGCATGTTGTTCGCGGCTTACTAATAAAAAAGGTGAAATACTTCTTCAATCCATTGAAACCAATAACTGTAAACACCTTTCAACTGGCGAGCCTTCATTCTGGTCTAACGGCTCAAATAAAGTGCCAGATCTAATTGACTTTTGTACTATCAAAAATATAAACATGAATAATTTATCATTGAATCCATAATTGCTTCTTTTGCCGACGACACGGTCTTGATTTATGCTCATAATGATTTATCTTTAGCTTCTTGAAATCTTCAAGGTATACTAGATACTACAACTGCTTGGTTACAAAAATAGGCAATAAAAATTAATGCAAGCAAGACCACCGAAGTAATATTTACAACCTAACCCTAAAAGTAAACAATGTTGACATACCTATTGAAAAATCGACAAAATATTTAGAAATACATTTAGACAGTAAACTGACTTGAAAATTACATATTGACAAAAAACGAAAACAAATAAAAAAGAAATGCCAACAACTGTACTGGCTTATGAACAGGAAGTTTAAGCTGTCGATGTTCAACAAACTGTTATTATACAAAAGCATTATTAAATATGAATACTAATATAATTTGAAGAAATTCGTTTTTTTTTTCGAAACTATTTACCTTTCTTTAACATTGTTTTAAAATGTACTATATGTCATTTAAACAGATGTACAAAACAATAGAAAATAAAAAAAAAAATATTGTGGTAACTTTAAATATTTTATTTGATTCATTATTCATTTGTTTTAAGTCAGTTATGCCCATCGGGATTGCGCATCCGCGAAATAGTTTTCTTTTTATTTTATATACTCCACAAAATCATACTCTTCTAAATCTAATCTCACTTCGGTTAATTTTGACGAAGGATTTTCCATGGCAAATAGATACGAAAGAGGGCGATGATCATTCTTTACTAAAAACTTTGTACCGTATACGTGTATATATGGCTGCCAATTCTTGTTCTATTGAGGATTTATTTGATTTACCTTAAATGATCTGGAGGCATTCAGTAGAATAGGACTATTGTACTCTGAAATAGATAGTTCAATTATGTCATCTTTAATCAGCTTATCTACTTGATTTTTATTTAAACTTTTTGGGCATGTGTGCAAAGAATTTTGGGAAATTTCGTCATATTTCTGGCAATTAGTCTCTATTATTTCATAGTCAGATAGATTTTGTGTTGTAATATTTGCAATTGAGATTGTAATGTTCTCATTTGTTTTATTTTTTATTCTAACAAATGAATGTAATTGGCTTGCGATTGTGTTAGCTACGGATAATAGTACATGGAGGCATTGGGTAGAATAGGACTATTGTACTCTGAAATAGATAGTTCAATTATGTCATCTTTAATTAGCTTATCTACATGATTTTTATTTAAACTTTTTGGGCATGTGTGCAAAGAATTTTGGGAAATTTCGTCATATTTCTGGCAATTAGTTTCTATTATTTCATAGTCAGATAGATTTTGTGTTGTAATATTTGCATTTGAGATTGTAATGTTCTCATTTGTTTTATTTTTTATTCTAACAAATGATTGTGATTGGCTTGCGATTGTGTTAGCTACGGATAATAGTACAATTATAGAAGGTAGCGCAACTCGCACAATATATGTAGCTCAGTGAAATTTCTGAGTGCAGTAAAGATTAAGAACGAAAGAGCGCCATGTTTGGTTCTTTTGTTTCTGCTACATAAAACGTGGAATAAAAGAAGAAGAAACGATAACTTCAGTTCAGTCGAATGATTATTACACGTTTATGAGGTCTTCTTTAAGACGTTACACATTTTGTGACAAATCAAATGTACTATTCCGCAGTATGTAAAAGCACATTTCTGACAGGCATTTATTTTAATGTTTTATTTATGCTTAGATATATAATATAATTGTTAAATATTTTTTGAAACCTAAGTTTTTGTTTTTGCGACTGTAGTCGCATTTTAAAGAAAATTTGATTATTTTTCTCGTCTAATCAATTTCTTTGTAACATTTCTTTCAAAATATAAATTCAAAACAGAAGTTCGCAAAACAATATTGTTTTGCTGTCGGCAAACACATACTTGAACGCACTTGACTTTACGCAAAGACGATCGGTCGCATAAAGAGAGTAACTATTCTCTCTAAACTGAAGCTATTTAAAAAGCGCATTGCTTTGTATTAGTTTGAATATTTACAAATCGAATTGCTTCGGATCTTGCTAGTAGTGAAATGGATTCGTTATGTAGTGCATTGCGCAATGGAACTGCAACGACTTTATTAAAAACTTTGGGTCTTAATACGACCCAATCTTGATGATCTTGGTAATCAATCATGCAGTGTTTTTTTAAGTAAAACTTCTTTAGCGAGGTGTAAGTCCAAAAAAGTGAAACGAAATTCAAGATGATGATGCTTGAGAGATGTAGAGCGGATAAGCATTGGATTGTGCGTCTGAAGCGTAGAGTATGAGTGTTTATGACATTGTGAGTTAGAGAGAGATGCTGTTGTTGGTTCTGTTTAGTTTTGTGAGCAACATTTTGCTCTTCTTTGAATCCTAGTTGGTGCTCATGGAGAAAGCAAATTTCATTTATGCTAGTCATTTGTGTTTGTGAGGTGAGCTACAACATGGTAAAATAATTAGATTTTTGAACATAAACAAGCAAACACAGACTTTAAAAAGAGCGCATACAATTTCCGGTTGGGTATTTCTCATAATGTGATAAAACATAGTGACACACTAAGTTCACTTATAAGGTTGGTCCATCTCTCAATCACAACGGTGAATGTATATAAACACGCATGATAGATAGAGAAGCCAGATTTCATTTGTTTGACTTTACCATTTTTTTATGATCGCGAAAAAGATAAATTGCTTAGTTTCATGTTGGTATGCATATATTTTATATGCTTACACACATATGTACATATAAGGAATTCTCTGAAAAAAATGCCACTTAAAAAAAAAGCTCTTAATTTTTTCTGACAAGTATATATCTTGTAATATATGTGAAAACTTAAAAAATATATGATTTAAGGTCCGTGTATTGCAGGGTTGTCATACTGTCAGGGGTCAAACTTTTTTGCAACAAAATTTTTGAATCCCCATAACTTTTAAACGAATGAACGGATTTTAAGACATCAAAGACTTTTCTGTGCACAATTTCTTAAAACTGTTTATCGTATAATTTTTTAAAAATATTCCTATCCGATCCTACTTCCAATCCTACATATATTATAAATGCGAAAATTTGTATGTATGTATGTATATATGTATGATCCTCTCTTACGGCTAAACTGCTAAACCAATTGGTATGAATTTGGGTATAGAGATAGATGGGATAATGGAAAAGAATATAGGCTACGTTTTTGTTACTTCATTATTTCAACTGCAATGAAATAATAAGTAACAAATTTTTTAATTATATCGATTTAAAATAAAAGCATTCAACAAACTAATCCTACTAAGTACTTATTGTCAAGTACGTCAAAAATTATTTGGGTGTAATTTCTTTCTATAAAAAATTAAGTTCTATTTTATAAAATTTATGTCAAATAATGGACCGAAAGCGTAAGAGTAATCTTTCCATAAAGTCAAATAAAGCACGAGCAATGACGGTAGCTAGAGCTGCTGAGACACCGGAGCAGGCCCAAGCTCGGCGTCAACAGAATGCGGAGTATCTGACGTCCCATAGAGCTGCTGAGACACCGGAGCAGGCCCAAGCTCGGTGTCAACAGCAGGTAGCTTATGTCGCGTTCCAAAGGGCCACAGAAACCGTTGAAATGGCTGAAGCCCGCAGAAGCGCTGTTGCTGAAAGGGCGGTACAGCATCGTCAAACATTTAGGACAAACACATGGGGTGCATTCGAAAAAGCTGCATATGAGTACGACGAGACGCTTGATTATGAAAGTCACAAGCTTATTAAAATAAAGGCAATGAACAAAGATTGCCGATTTTGTGGAGCTCTTAAATGGCAAATGGAAATAGCAGGCATGTGTTGTTCGGGAGGAAAAGTACCAATTTCTACAATAGATGAGCCAGTTGAACCAATGAAAAATCTTTTCTCGAATGAAACAGATGAGTCTCGCTGTTTCCTTAGAAATATTAGAGAATATAATTCATGTTTTCATATGACGTCTTTTGGAGCGGATAAAATTGTCTCAATGCCAGTATTTTGTCCGACGTTCACTATTCAAGGTCAAATAAACCACAAAATTAGTTCCTTGCTCCCTGCGAACAATATGCAACCTCAATTTTTACAAGTTTACTTCATGGGTGATGAGGAAGCTGAAGTAAATTGGCGTTTAGAGTACTTACAAGTAGTAGAAAAAAACGATGAAAAAGTTATTAATTTGTGATCCATCCAGATCGTGTACCACTTGATCAACACGAGAGACGGTTCAATATCCCGACCACAAATGAAATAGCTGCAGTAGTAGTTAGTGGTGAGCAAACTGCGTCTCGCGACATCGTTGTTCACAGCGATTTAGAGTCGGGTGCATATGCTCAGAAACTGTTCGAAATAGGTGAAGGTCGACTAGAAACAGACGAAGAAGATTTGGTTTTATTCACCAATCAATTTTGTAATATTGTAAATTCGAAAGAAGAACTTATTGCAAACGTTTTCCCGAACTTGCAACAAAACATTCACGATGAACATTGGTTGTGTCAAAGAACTATACTGGCACCAAAAAACGAGATTGATGCAAAAATCAATCAACAAGTTTTGGATGGAATAATGAAACATCAATGTACAATTCCATCGGCACAGTCATGTCATCCGATGATTCCACGAGTTACCCCGTGGAGTTTCTAAACTCTTTGGACCTATCCGGGTGCCGTCCCATAAGTTGGAGTTGAAGGTAGGTGTACCGGTTTTGTTGATTCGCAACATAGACCCTCCGAGGTTGTGCAACGGTAGTGTAGATTGCAAGTCAGAGAACTAGGAAAGAATATTATAAAGGCATATAAGCTTTGCGCAAATGCTAAAAATAGCAGACCAAAGTCGGACGACTACCCTGCTCTGACTTCGATTCGTCAAAGCACTACAGATAGTAATTCTGCATATAATAACAATAAAAAAATTAACCCAACCTTTATCTCCAACACTCAAAATCCCTTACCGATCAATCCAACTCAACAAAATAACGCAAATAATAATATCCAAGAATTAAAAACTATGATGAAAGAAATATTGCAACAAATGTCAGCCATTCTAAATGTAGTCACACTCCTAGTTCCGAAAGTCAATTTGTAGGCATGGACTCAGAGAAGCTACGAATTAATGCAACACGTTCTTGAGCTGAAGCATTTTTTATATGATAATAGTATCGATGTGGATTTGATCTCAGAAACTCATCTTATAACAAAACATTTTCTACAAATTACTCAGGCGGAACTGGTCATGGAGGTTTGGTAACAATTATAAAAACTAAAATGAAATGCACTCTAATTGAAAACTATAGCTATGACCATATTCAAGCTACTACAATTCATTAAGATGATCTAAGCGTGTTTTTTACTGTTTCGGCCCGAAATAGTCCTCCTAGACGCAGAATAACATTGGCTCAAAAAACGATTACTTTAAATCATTAGGACCGTGATTCATAGCTGCAGGCGATTCTAATGCAAAGCATATGGCATGTTGTTCGCGGCTTACTAATAAAAAAGGTGAAATACTTCTTCAATCCATTGAAACCAATAACTGTAAACACCTTTCAACTGGCGAGCCTTCATTCTGGTCTAACGGCTCAAATAAAGTGCCAGATCTAATTGACTTTTGTACTATCAAAAATATAAACATGAATAATTTATCATTGAATCCATAATTGCTTCTTTTGCCGACGACACGGTCTTGATTTATGCTCATAATGATTTATCTTTAGCTTCTTGAAATCTTCAAGGTATACTAGATACTACAACTGCTTGGTTACAAAAATAGGCAATAAAAATTAATGCAAGCAAGACCACCGAAGTAATATTTACAACCTAACCCTAAAAGTAAACAATGTTGACATACCTATTGAAAAATCGACAAAATATTTAGAAATACATTTAGACAGTAAACTGACTTGAAAATTACATATTGACAAAAAACGAAAACAAATAAAAAAGAAATGCCAACAACTGTACTGGCTTATGAACAGGAAGTTTAAGCTGTCGATGTTCAACAAACTGTTATTATACAAAAGCATTATTAAATATGAATACTAATATAATTTGAAGAAATTCGTTTTTTTTTTCGAAACTATTTACCTTTCTTTAACATTGTTTTAAAATGTACTATATGTCATTTAAACAGATGTACAAAACAATAGAAAATAAAAAAAAAAATATTGTGGTAACTTTAAATATTTTATTTGATTCATTATTCATTTGTTTTAAGTCAGTTATGCCCATCGGGATTGCGCATCCGCGAAATAGTTTTCTTTTTATTTTATATACTCCACAAAATCATACTCTTCTAAATCTAATCTCACTTCGGTTAATTTTGACGAAGGATTTTCCATGGCAAATAGATACGAAAGAGGGCGATGATCATTCTTTACTAAAAACTTTGTACCGTATACGTGTATATATGGCTGCCAATTCTTGTTCTATTGAGGATTTATTTGATTTACCTTAAATGATCTGGAGGCATTCAGTAGAATAGGACTATTGTACTCTGAAATAGATAGTTCAATTATGTCATCTTTAATCAGCTTATCTACTTGATTTTTATTTAAACTTTTTGGGCATGTGTGCAAAGAATTTTGGGAAATTTCGTCATATTTCTGGCAATTAGTCTCTATTATTTCATAGTCAGATAGATTTTGTGTTGTAATATTTGCAATTGAGATTGTAATGTTCTCATTTGTTTTATTTTTTATTCTAACAAATGAATGTAATTGGCTTGCGATTGTGTTAGCTACGGATAATAGTACATGGAGGCATTGGGTAGAATAGGACTATTGTACTCTGAAATAGATAGTTCAATTATGTCATCTTTAATTAGCTTATCTACATGATTTTTATTTAAACTTTTTGGGCATGTGTGCAAAGAATTTTGGGAAATTTCGTCATATTTCTGGCAATTAGTTTCTATTATTTCATAGTCAGATAGATTTTGTGTTGTAATATTTGCATTTGAGATTGTAATGTTCTCATTTGTTTTATTTTTTATTCTAACAAATGATTGTGATTGGCTTGCGATTGTGTTAGCTACGGATAATAGTACAATTATAGAAGGTAGCGCAACTCGCACAATATATGTAGCTCAGTGAAATTTCTGAGTGCAGTAAAGATTAAGAACGAAAGAGCGCCATGTTTGGTTCTTTTGTTTCTGCTACATAAAACGTGGAATAAAAGAAGAAGAAACGATAACTTCAGTTCAGTCGAATGATTATTACACGTTTATGAGGTCTTCTTTAAGACGTTACACATTTTGTGACAAATCAAATGTACTATTCCGCAGTATGTAAAAGCACATTTCTGACAGGCATTTATTTTAATGTTTTATTTATGCTTAGATATATAATATAATTGTTAAATATTTTTTGAAACCTAAGTTTTTGTTTTTGCGACTGTAGTCGCATTTTAAAGAAAATTTGATTATTTTTCTCGTCTAATCAATTTCTTTGTAACATTTCTTTCAAAATATAAATTCAAAACAGAAGTTCGCAAAACAATATTGTTTTGCTGTCGGCAAACACATACTTGAACGCACTTGACTTTACGCAAAGACGATCGGTCGCATAATGAGAGTAACTATTCTCTCTAAACTGAAGCTATTTAAAAAGCGCATTGCTTTGTATTAGTTTGAATATTTACAAATCGAATTGCTTCGGATCTTGCTAGTAGTGAAATGGATTCGTTATGTAGTGCATTGCGCAATGGAACTGCAACGACTTTATTAAAAACTTTGGGTCTTAATACGACCCAATCTTGATGATCTTGGTAATCAATCATGCAGTGTTTTTTTAAGTAAAACTTCTTTAGCGAGGTGTAAGTCCAAAAAAGTGAAACGAAATTCAAGATGATGATGCTTGAGAGATGTAGAGCGGATAAGCATTGGATTGTGCGTCTGAAGCGTAGAGTATGAGTGTTTATGACATTGTGAGTTAGAGAGAGATGCTGTTGTTGGTTCTGTTTAGTTTTGTGAGCAACATTTTGCTCTTCTTTGAATCCTAGTTGGTGCTCATGGAGAAAGCAAATTTCATTTATGCTAGTCATTTGTGTTTGTGAGGTGAGCTACAACATGGTAAAATAATTAGATTTTTGAACATAAACAAGCAAACACAGACTTTAAAAAGAGCGCATACAATTTCCGGTTGGGTATTTCTCATAATGTGATAAAACATAGTGACACACTAAGTTCACTTATAAGGTTGGTCCATCTCTCAATCACAACGGTGAATGTATATAAACACGCATGATAGATAGAGAAGCCAGATTTCATTTGTTTGACTTTACCATTTTTTTATGATCGCGAAAAAGATAAATTGCTTAGTTTCATGTTGGTATGCATATATTTTATATGCTTACACACATATGTACATATAAGGAATTCTCTGAAAAAAATGCCACTTAAAAAAAAAGCTCTTAATTTTTTCTGACAAGTATATATCTTGTAATATATGTGAAAACTTAAAAAATATATGATTTAAGGTCCGTGTATTGCAGGGTTGTCATACTGTCAGGGGTCAAACTTTTTTGCAACAAAATTTTTGAATCCCCATAACTTTTAAACGAATGAACGGATTTTAAGACATCAAAGACTTTTCTGTGCACAATTTCTTAAAACTGTTTATCGTATAATTTTTTAAAAATATTCCTATCCGATCCTACTTCCAATCCTACATATATTATAAATGCGAAAATTTGTATGTATGTATGTATATATGTATGATCCTCTCTTACGGCTAAACTGCTAAACCAATTGGTATGAATTTGGGTATAGAGATAGATGGGATAATGGAAAAGAATATAGGCTACGTTTTTGTTACTTCATTATTTCAACTGCAATGAAATAATAAGTAACAAATTTTTTAATTATATCGATTTAAAATAAAAGCATTCAACAAACTAATCCTACTAAGTACTTATTGTCAAGTACGTCAAAAATTATTTGGGTGTAATTTCTTTCTATAAAAAATTAAGTTCTATTTTATAAAATTTATGTCAAATAATGGACCGAAAGCGTAAGAGTAATCTTTCCATAAAGTCAAATAAAGCACGAGCAATGACGGTAGCTAGAGCTGCTGAGACACCGGAGCAGGCCCAAGCTCGGCGTCAACAGAATGCGGAGTATCTGACGTCCCATAGAGCTGCTGAGACACCGGAGCAGGCCCAAGCTCGGTGTCAACAGCAGGTAGCTTATGTCGCGTTCCAAAGGGCCACAGAAACCGTTGAAATGGCTGAAGCCCGCAGAAGCGCTGTTGCTGAAAGGGCGGTACAGCATCGTCAAACATTTAGGACAAACACATGGGGTGCATTCGAAAAAGCTGCATATGAGTACGACGAGACGCTTGATTATGAAAGTCACAAGCTTATTAAAATAAAGGCAATGAACAAAGATTGCCGATTTTGTGGAGCTCTTAAATGGCAAATGGAAATAGCAGGCATGTGTTGTTCGGGAGGAAAAGTACCAATTTCTACAATAGATGAGCCAGTTGAACCAATGAAAAATCTTTTCTCGAATGAAACAGATGAGTCTCGCTGTTTCCTTAGAAATATTAGAGAATATAATTCATGTTTTCATATGACGTCTTTTGGAGCGGATAAAATTGTCTCAATGCCAGTATTTTGTCCGACGTTCACTATTCAAGGTCAAATAAACCACAAAATTAGTTCCTTGCTCCCTGCGAACAATATGCAACCTCAATTTTTACAAGTTTACTTCATGGGTGATGAGGAAGCTGAAGTAAATTGGCGTTTAGAGTACTTACAAGTAGTAGAAAAAAACGATGAAAAAGTTATTAATTTGTGATCCATCCAGATCGTGTACCACTTGATCAACACGAGAGACGGTTCAATATCCCGACCACAAATGAAATAGCTGCAGTAGTAGTTAGTGGTGAGCAAACTGCGTCTCGCGACATCGTTGTTCAAGCGAACGATGGCATGCTCACCAGAGTTCCGGACACTCATACATTTTTTGACGCCCTTGAATACCCAATAATTTTTTGGAAAGGACAGGAGGGATATAGCATTGACATTCTACAGATAAATCCAGTTACCAAATCATGCACAGCAATCGTAAGTTGATAAGTGGTGTGCTGGTATTACTGGCTGTCTGAAAACATCTTATATGTGGAGCAAAGTTGAAATCTGCAACTCACCACTAACATTCGTGTCAAGTTATACAGCGATTTAGAGTCGGGTGCATATGCTCAGAAACTGTTCGAAATAGGTGAAGGTCGACTAGAAACAGACGAAGAAGATTTGGTTTTATTCACCAATCAATTTTGTAATATTGTAAATTCGAAAGAAGAACTTATTGCAAACGTTTTCCCGAACTTGCAACAAAACATTCACGATGAACATTGGTTGTGTCAAAGAACTATACTGGCACCAAAAAACGAGATTGATGCAAAAATCAATCAACAAGTTTTGGATGGAATAATGAAACATCAATGTACAATTCCATCGGCACAGTCATGTCATCCGATGATTCCACGAGTTACCCCGTGGAGTTTCTAAACTCTTTGGACCTATCCGGGTGCCGTCCCATAAGTTGGAGTTGAAGGTAGGTGTACCGGTTTTGTTGATTCGCAACATAGACCCTCCGAGGTTGTGCAACGGTAGTGTAGATTGCAAGTCAGAGAACTAGGAAAGAATATTATAAAGGCATCAATTTTAACTGGCGAAGCAAAGGGAGACAGTGTGCTTATACCACGCATTCCAATTATACCTAATTTCCAGTTAAAGTTGCATTTTCGATAACCATCAGTAAATCCCAAGGTCAAACTTTAAAGGTAGCAGGAATACAGTTGGGTACGCCATGTTTTTCCCACGGTCAGCTCTAGGTAGCTTACTCACGTGTTTACATTATACATTTAATACAGTTTATAGGAGTATATTACAGCAGGTAAGCCCCTTAAAATGCATTGATGTGAAGTATGAGCGCTAAAATTATTTCTTTGATTATCCAATCACTACTAATAAGAGAAACCGCGATAGAAACGTAGTATAATGATATGTAGTATGAATATATGTAAAATTAAAAAAATTGAATACAATTAAATATACGTAATAAGAATAGATGTAAAAGTAAAATCCTACTAGTGAGACCAAACTCAACAAAAATTGTTAAAAAATCAAATTCTTGCTAGATATCATACGCTTAGAATTTCATACAAAATAATAAACAAAAAAATTGTTTATCGAAATCTACGCGGACGTAGTCGTGGGTAAAAGCTAGTATTTCATAAAAAAAATTTTGAAAAAAAAGTGTTTGTTTCAATTTTTAACCCTTTATGCCCCATTCGATTTTTTTAAAAATAACCCAAAATATTCCTTATTTCATTACCTTTATACCCCCCAAAGGGCATTTTGAGCCAGCAATATTTGTATGAGTTACAAATAAAAAACTAGCTCAGCGCATTTATATTTCATACAAAAAATTAGAGCAACATTATATTCTGTTTTTCTTCTATCGATAAAATACTGAAACTTTTATGCAAGCAAAAGCACTCCATTAAAAAAATTGCAATTAAAAAATATTAAAAATTAAAATAAAAATATTTTTTTTTTTCAATTTATTTGTATGAAATATTAATGTGCTGAGCTAGTTTTTTATTTGTAACTCATACAAATATTGCTCGCCCAAAATGCCCTTTTGGGGTAGAAAGGTATTTTTTTAAAAATTTTTTTATGAAATATGTATTATTTTAAAAAATTGTTTTAAAGTTTAAGAAATTGTGCACAAAAAAGTCTTTGGTGTTGTTCACGAATGAACATAGATCTGTGTTGTCACCATCTGCGATAGATGAAGTGAAGCATGACAGTGATATGCTTGTTTGGGTCATAAAACTGCGGTTCCCAGCGATAGCGAATAAAATATACGAGTGATGAGAAATACTCAGTTATAATTAGAAACACACAAAACAAACATACAGTCCACTTAAGCGAAGTATATTCTGAGCAGCCATAAATCTCTGAGCTGCTGATAGATATATGTACAAAACGAACATAAATTGCTATCTGTTGATGAAACAAAAGACCCCAGCGGATACACATCGCCATATACTGATATGGACAACGCGGCGCAGCTATAGATAGCTATAGACCCACCTAATGTTTAGCAAATAAGAAATATTATATAAGCATGAATTTTAGAAATAATAAAACAGTATCTTACAACTACTCACACCGTACGTGTATTATAACATTTTGGTCTTTTTTCTAAAAGATTTGTTTATTAGAGAAAACAAAATCAAAAGAAAACATTTTGGTACATCGAGCCGGTAGTTTTTTCTAAAGAGATTTGTTTGAAAAAGAGAACAAAATCAAAAGAAAAAATTTACATCCTTCAGAGCCTTGAAAATCTAGGTATCTTAATAAAAAGCGTGTCTGAGGCTAAACAGCAGACTAGGCGTTCTTGGGGCTAAAAACACCAAGTGAAAAAAAAAAACAACAAATTGAAATACAAAAAGTGTTTGTAAAACTAGCGTGTCTGAGGCTAAACAGCAGACTAGGCGTTCTTGGGGCTAAAAACACCAAGTAAAAGTGGAAAAACAAAACAAAGTATTTGTGAAAATAGCGTGGCTGAGGCTAAACAGCAGACTAGGCGTTCTTGGGGCTAAAAACACCAAGTGAAAAAAATAAAAAACAACAAATTGAAATACAAAACTACCTCTTATAGTTTACTTCTGTGTGTTCAGTGAAAGAAAAGTGCTAAAATGGGCATCAATAGGGCGAAAGTAATTGACGCTCAGAAGGAAACTGCAGAAAAAAATGTTGCAGCTGTACAACTGAATCAGTGCGAAAGATGTCCGGAAAAGCTCATGCCCTGAAATTATAAAGTGTCTTAAAAATTATAAAAAAGATCTAGAAGCTAACCACATTAAACTAATGGCGGATGGGATTTGCTCAGATGACTATTTCACAAACGATATGTATGCAAGCACGATAGAAAAATATGGTGGGATTATGTTGGCATTGAATACAGCACTTGACGACGATTTTGTGGAGTTGGAGATAACGAAAAAAAATTCAGAGCTTGAAGACAGTGCCGTGAATAAGTCAACTAATTCTACTGCGGATGGACCCGGTTTTAAGAATAATGAGTTTAAATTAAGCAGCTTCAAAAGACGAACTGCTAATCTAATAAATTATTTTGAGGAAGAAAACTTTTCGAATGTTGGAAAATCGAAAACTGACCTCATTGATAAAATGGATTTTGGATCAACCCCAAATAAACAGCGACAATGCGGAAAGTTGCAGGCAACTACTAGACACAACTAATGAGTGCCTTAATGCTATACGAGCATTAGATATACAAGTTGCAGAAGACGAGCCGTTCATTGCACACATAATTTGTCGAAAACTGGACAAAGACGGTTTAAAATTGTATGAGCAAACAACGAAAACACCAAAAGAAATCCAAACTCTAATGGATATCATGGAATTCTTAGAGCGAAGATACGAAACTCTGAAAGCTGTTTCGGAAAAGGATTCATTCATTGAGCGAAAACCGAAGCTAAAAAATCATCACGTATCAGCAGTTGCAGCTCAATCGATAAGAAAAATGTGTTTCTTCTGCAAGTACCACAATCACACAACGAGTGAAAAACTATAATCAATTTCTATCGAAGAACGCCGAAAGTTTGCGAGGGATCAAAACCTGTGCTTTAAATGCATGAACCACAAGTACAGTGAAAAATGCTCTACACCAAACGCTAAATGCAGTATGTGCTCAAAAATTCATCACGATTTACTGCACGGAGAACAGTTGATGAATGGCAATAATTCTGGCAACTGCACAAATAAAAGTGAAAGCAGCAAATGGCGAGTATATATTACTCAGAGCTCTTATTGATCAGGGCTCTCAAATCACCGCCATATCTACAGATGCTTCACAAATATTACAAGTTCCACGGATAAAAACAAAAACGAAGATTCATGGACTTGTTGAAGCGGTGGTTGGTGAATCTAACTACAAAGTAAAAATTAAAATAAAACCACGATTAATGAGCAACTATGTGGAAGAATTCGACGCAATTATTTTACCATCGCTAACTAGTGCGCAACCAGATCAGTCTTTCAAATATGATCTTCAGATATGGAATAACTACGTAATAGCAGATCCCCTGTTCAACAAATCGGACAGAATCGACATGATAATTGGAGGAGACTTGTTTGGCAGAATCATTGAATGTGGCGTTGTAAAGATAGATGGAACTGTAGGCCAAGCAACAACATTTGGCTGGATTCTATCTGGCATTGTTCAGCAACGCAAAAACGAAAAACTTCTGACAGCAGTAACCAATCTGGAACGATTTCAGAAGCTGGAAGCAAAATTTTAGAGATGGGTTGTGGCAATTCCTACAAAAAGATTGAAGCACTCGAAGCTCAACTGGAGACTGGACATACGGAGCGCACTTTGTTGAGGCGCGACAAACACGAATTCGAGCAACAACTCACAGCTATGAAAGATCGTGTTAGTGTCCATCGTGAAGCAGAATTGGCTGAGGTGCAGAAAATATTCGACAAACCACATCCTGCACGTAATAGAGCTCATCGCGATAAAGCCGAGCTGCAAGGTCAAATAAAAGATAGTATTGTCGTTATAAACGATAAAAATATACATCCTACAAAATTGCAAATGTCAAGAATAAAAGAAACGCATCCAGGAAAACTCGGACGAAAACGTGTGGTATCTTTAAAACCACAAAACACTATTTTAAAACGGCAGGTTCATACAATACGTCCGCCGACAGTTGCAGACGATTAAACGCCGACACCTGAAGGATCAAAGCTGACAAGACGAGGTGTGCATAGAAGGAAGAAAATAAAAATTGCATTTAAAAGTTATGGGGATTCGAAAATTTTGTTGCAAAAAAGTTTGACCCCTGACAGTATGGCAACCCTGCAATACACGGACTTATAATCATATTTTTTTAGATTTCACATATACTACAAGATATATAATTGTCAGAAAAAATGCAGAACTTTTTTTTAAGTGTCATTTTTCTCAGAGAATGCCTCATATGCCACAGATTTTCTTCTTTCCAGTAACATAAATTTTTTTTCGCTTGCGATAGTCGGAGGGAAAGGTTGTTTCCACGCTTGATTGCCCTGTGTTTGGCACACTCACGCACAAAAGAAATATTGCGTTAGTTTGTTTTCAACTGGTATACCCTGCTTCAGCCATGCGCTACAGTTAAGAGAGGCAAGTTTTATAATGTTATCGTTTCTTCAATCCACGTTTAATGTAGCACAAAAAACAAAAAACTCTTTTTTACTCCCTACTGCTCTCAGCTACATATATTGTGAGAATTGTACCATACTTTATCTAGTCTATAATTCAGTGGCGTAACTATACCATCTGGGGCCCGTGGCAAATTCTTTTGATGGGGCCCTATCAGTAAAAATCGTCACGTTGTACTCAGTTTAATTTTAATAAACTTCGAGATTTTCAGCGTACTAAATTACACATTGTATATGTCCCACTAATGGCCATAGGCCTTGTTTCTTAGGCGAGAGGGAATGGTCTGTAGTCCCCACGCTAGCCCAATGCGTATTGGAGACTTTACATTCATCCATAGAACAAAATATCTCAATGCATTCATCATCTATTCGCTAGCTTTTCGGTGAAGGAACAACACCGTGAGGAAACCTGCATACATTTACAATGAAATAAAAATAACAATATAATTTCAATAAGATATTTATTAAGAAAAATCTTTTTTTCGAGCTTTCTGTTCCGCAAAAGTGTCTATAACATCAGCAAAGTTTAAAGATCGGGCCATAGAATTTTCAATAGACAGAATAGCCAAGTTTCATAATCTGTCTTGCCTCATAGGGTTTCATAAATAGGTTTTTATCAATATTAGTTTTGAAAATGATCGTTCAGCACTAGCTGTAGTCACAGGAATTGTAAGAAATAACATTAATGTAGTGCATACTTCAGGAATGCTGCAAAACATTAAATGATTTTTTATTATTAATAAATCAGCAAGGTCTCTAATACACGAAGATTTTTCTTTTTCGTCTCTGAAAGTGGATTGAAAAGTGATGTCCAATACTCGATAAAATATGTTCACTTTGAACAAACTTTCCGGATCTTGGAGACGCTCATCTTCGCAAAGCTCATCAAAATGGCGTTTTACCTTCCTCTGACGAGTTTTAGAAAATTCAGGGGAGTTGGACCATTTTCTGCTACACTATTTGCTTCCATTTTTAAATTTTCAAATTCATTTCGATACCTTTCCAATTCTTCTAGAAAAATTTTCAAACGTTTTAAGGCATTTGAAAGATCGGTGGCTTTAGACTGAAGTGCTTTAGAGGCTGCATAGATAGTAAGTAGGATAACTTAATAAAATTTGTAGTTTTCTATCTTCTTTTTGAGTGAAGCAGCTTCATTTGTTTCATCTGATTTGCAATTTAGCAGAATTGTTTTCGTTAACGCTTTTTGGACTTTAATAAACCGAACTTTTAAAGCAATAACGGCTTCATAACGTCCTGTCCATCTAGTAGGGTTTAATGTTTTTAATGTTATTGAAGTTGAAGACTCACTTTCTTTATTAGATATAAAACTTAATAAAATATTCCATCTTCTGATACTATGCCCAAAAAAATTATAAATTTGTTGAACTGTTTCAAAAAAATTTTGCATATCAATAACCTCTCTCACTGCATCATTGAGTACTAGATTTAAATTATGAGCAACACAGTGAACATATGTATACGGCATTTCGCTTGACATTTTATGAGTTTTTGAACTCCACCATAAGACCCTTTCATTGTGTTAGCACCATCATATTCTTGTCCTCGAAACTTATCTATAGGAATATTTTTGTCATTTATGGATTTAATAATTTGATTGGACATTGCTAAGGCAGTTTAATCCTTAACTTCATGAAATCCTTAAAATGTTTCTTTAGTGACAAGTGCCTTTGGGATCCCATTACCATCTTTTTCGATCATACAATAACGGTAAAGTTCACACATTTGATCAATTTTTGAAATATCTTAAGTTGTATCGAATGTGATAGAGTAGAATAGTGTGGCATTTATTTCATTTATGAGTGCATTTTCTACTTTTAGAACCAGGACAGAAATTAGCTCATTTTGTATTTCTGGACTTAGGTATTATATCTGGCCTTTTGGATTACTTAACAATTCTTGTATAATCGGATCGTATTTTCCTAATAACTCAACAATACTCAAAAAGTTTCCTTTGGAGCTTGGATCTCTGCTATCTGCGTTTTCTCTGTGGCCATGAAAGGCTAAATTACAAATTATAAAGTATCAGAGTAACATCAAGGAGCCTAGAAAGTACTTATCGCCAAAAAGATTTTTTTTTTTGACTCTTGCTCTTCATCGAGTGTTCCATGAAGCCGCCACTGTTGATACGTAAGACAGGATGAATTTTTGATGTCTCGTGTCTTTGTATGGCATCTACAATATGTTTCCAGTCGTCATTGCCATCAATCCAAACATTTTGTATTTTCTTAGATGCCCGATTTGCGAATTACCAACACGGTTCACAATACGCCTTCTGAAGTATTAAAGAATAGGATAGCCATGTACGTTTAAGTTTCACGCCAGACTTGGAAACAATATAGTAATGTTTTACTAGAAAAGATCTATTGTAACTATCTTTTAAGAAAGGGCCCTTAGCTTTACAATGTCCGTTTTCAATCACGAACCTTTTCACTTGATCAGTTAGCTCTTCAAAATTATCCTTATCAGTAACATATGGCGAAGATACAATATTGTTAATGTTAAAATATAATTCTCTTTGATTTTTGCTAGTTGTGGTTGTTCTGGATCTGGTGTTGGGTGCTGCATCTGATAATTCTGGTATACTTTTAGTAAGGTCCAATTCTTCACTTTTGGAGCACTGTTCACTCGACTTTTCATTATTTAAGTCATCATTTTTCAAGTACTGACTAATTTAAGGTAGCTTTTTATTTTTTTCTTCAGTCTCGCTCTTTCTCTTTCGTTTTTCGCTCCCACTTAAATATTTTCTGGAACTAGACATTTTAATATCTAACTTAACAATCAACTTTACTTTGCCACCATTTTCATATTCAATAAAAGAACAAATACGAAAAATCAAAGACACAAATAACCAATTGTCAAAATAATCACACAAAGAATACGCAGTCAGTAGAGCCCTCATAAAAAAATATGAAATATGATTTCTCCTAACATAGTGTTGCTAGCTCGCCGCAGCAGCAGCGCCACGAAAAAAGTGAAAACAAAATGGGGAATTCCCCGATCGTCAATGCTCACCCGCGCTGCCAACGTACCGCGACAAAATATGTAGAAACCAATGGATGCGTTCTAAAATGAATAGAGATGTGCAATTACCGGTACTTTCATTGACGGTTTTTTGACGGTCGTAAGTACGTAAAATTACTCGTCACGGGTAACGTGCACATCTCTAACAATAAATCAACATCTTTTTGTTTAGGTTGGTTGAAATGCTTAACGATTAACTTGAAATTGTATTATGGTCATTAGTTGTCTCACTTTGGATTTTAAGCAGAACTTATAAAAACATACTTTTCAAATAAAATAAAATACACAGGTACAATGTAAAAAAATATTTTTGAGCTCGCGGCCACTTGGGCCGGGGCCCTCTTGAGTCGGGGCCCGTGGCATTTTGCCAGCCCGGCCACCCTATTGTAACACCACTGGCTGTTTTCCTACAGTGGCTCCATCGCATAATCGGGCAAGAGTATGTTTGATATAAATGTGCTCTTAACTTTGAAAAAATTTAAAATATATATATTTTTTTTTTATTATTTCATCTTCATACATTTATCTCTCCAAATAGTCAAAAAATAAAACTTTTTAAGGATACCTGTTAATTTTAACAGATGAAGGAATGCAACAATGGCGTTATTTTGTAAATACACACTTTTTTTTGTCATATTCACTTGTAAAATGTATTCAGTGGCAGACAGTGTAAAGTGACTCTACAAAATGAAAATATATAAATATAAATATATTCCAAATGACACCAAATGGGAAGCAATCTGTTGTCGAAATTAGAAAAATAATAGTCAAATTAAAATTTTAAGGTAAAACCGTGAGACAAATGATCGAATCGAGTAGGCTATTTACTGTTCACAATATTACGAAGGGGTTCCGTGATGAGTTTAGGTTGGCAAATAACAGCAGAGAAGGACAGAGCCAGATTTTAAATGATCGAGAAGATCGGTCTATAATGGATCAAATCAGACAAAATTCTTTTAAGATCGGATAAGAATATAAAATATCGTTAATACTCGGACTGGAAAGGATGTTTGCCTGAACACTGTTCGCAATACATTGTGTAACAATGGTAAGTATGGAATAGTGGCCTCGAAAACCCGTTTATAAGCCTTACAAATAAAAGGAGAAGAATAAAATATACCAAAGAGCATTTACTAAAAACAAAAGACTTTTGGAATTAGGTAATTTGATGGTAAATCATCTTAAAATACATTTCCAAAGATAGTTTTCTTTTTTTTATTTTATTTTATTTTATTTTTGTTCACTGATGAAAGCAAATTTAATGAGAATGGCTCGGATGGCAAGAAGTATGTGTTGCGTAAGCCCAACACAGTCCGCTTAATACAAAAGCCACTGTTAAGCATGTAGGGGGTTCTGTTATGGTTTTGGAGTGTATGTCGAGTACCATGGTAGGCAATTTGCAATATATTGATGTACAAATTTGTTCATCTTAACATTTTAAAACAACATGCAAAGCAAAATGAGTGGAAATTGGGCATTACGAACTAGTTTACCAGTTATCAAGTTAATGATCCCATGCCCAAATCAGGAGTTGAAAAGCTTTGGCCGGTACATAACTGCCCTAATCTTATAGAAACACCTGTACAGAGCCTAGTCCATAATGAAATTGAACATCTTTGGAAGGAACGTATGTAATCGTATATATGTGGCTTACTTTTATTTTTTGTGCTGCTTTATTTTTTTCACAACGATGCACACCTGAAAGTTTGAGTGCGTTTAATATATATTTACGGAATACACAAAACCAGCTGCATATTAATTTATTCGGGTACTGCGGATTAAATGGGACAATTTTGTAACAATGGTAATGAGCACAGGTTATCGTCGAAAAATCTAATAAATAAATATTTTGAAATTACCTGTGTGAAGAAGCGTAGCAACAGCAAACGTACGCTGCAAATAAGGGTTCCAACAGCAGCAGAAACAACAACAACGGACCGAGAGACGAGGAGCGTAAAGAGATAATGGAACGAAGAGAGTAACGAAAGAGAAAAGAAAGTAACGACATTTTCAAATGTTACACATGTGGAAAGACAGGCCACTAGCGCGTGACTGTAATTAAGGCGCCAACGATTAACTAAAATCAAATAAGTTTTCTTCTATTTTCTCTGCCGAGAACGATGTAGATAAGATTGACTGGATAATCTTCAGCAGAGCTCGTAAATAACAATTGACCGTACTTCGTTGTCCGTAAATAAGTCTCTTTTACAGACCATTGAGCAAAAAGTCAGAGAGGAACCGTTCACTTCGTTTGTTAAGTAAAACGGTCTGAGCTCAACGAATAACCAAAATTGTTGATTCGCTTTTGTTCGGGGAATGTACTGACCGTTTGGAAGCGAGCGAAGAAAATAAAAGTCGTTTGCGTTGGTATGCGTTTGTGCGAATAATTTTCAGGTTACAGATTTTTTCCAACAGTTTTACGCAAACGAGAGGGCAATATTGCCAGCAAGGCAAAGTGAATAAGACAAAACAAAAAGACAGTTTGCACCAAGGTATACGTAACAAGGTAGAACCCACACATTTATTTTCTTCTTTCCAGTACCATAAATTTTAGTTCGCTTGCGATAGTCAAACCGAAAAGGTTGTTTCCACGCATGATTGTTTTTTTTTTTTTTATTCTAATACATATTCAAATACCTTGGTGTGTGTGAATATATTTTGAACTGAAAGAATTTTGTATTTTTTTTTTGCAACTTATTCTAGTTGTTTACATGACTTTATACACACACACACGCAGAAAATACATTGCGTTCGTTTGTTTTCAACTACAAGTTGTGGTTGGCTTCTCTCTCTTTTGCTCATTCTGCCTTTCTCAAAATTTATACAACTGAGTGACGCTTCGGCTTCTACCTTGTTAAATATACCTTGGTTTGCACTGAGCATTTAATTTGTTCGGTCATCTGCTGAATTTGAATGTGCGATCAATAGAATCGGTCTCTTCAAAGGGTTATTGAAAGACCGTAACACGCAAAGCTCGCGCGAGAGCAAGTGTGCTTCAATTTTTCCGTTATGTTAGTAAACAGACCACGAAGACAAAAACGGTGTATAAAGAATGCAGGAAGACGGAAGAGAACGCGTTTTATATGTCAGTTCTCTTCTGACGTTCATTACGAACAGACGTGTGTGTATAAATAGTATATGAATAGAATACTTAATTAAGTAATAAAAATATTCAAACTATTTTAATGTTGCATACAAACAATCGACATGCACTTGAATTATTTTGGTTATTAAAATTAGATATTTTATGCGTTTTTCTAAACACATTATTTACGACCTACGCCACGTTTTATGGTTTAACAACAAACACACGCATAAACAATGTGTACAAATATTCTTTTGCATTCTAATCATGTTACAAAATATTCATAAAAACGGAAAAGAATTGAACGAACGCATGCTGTGACTTATTACGGTTCGATTTTGTGCGCGACGTCTGCATTTCGTACTCACCTTGCAACCAAATGCACCCGAGTTTTATTACGGTACGTCTACGTGCGACGAATGCAACAGTCTGCATCCGTCTCATAAGTTTTATGTCAAGTGTCAAGATGATTCAGCGTTAATTGTTTTTTCTTCTATTTTTGTAATTATGTAAACACAATTTCCCACAATTTATTACTTTTTTAATTACTGTTTGTAATTGACCAAAAGGGACAAAATGTTACCACCTAAGTTCTATTTTCTATTGTAAATTTTGTATAAAAGGAGAAACATTTCTAAAATAAAATCAGTTCAAAAACGACATTCTAAGCGTTTTGATCTCAGCTCTTTTCTCCGCTCTCAACGTGTTCAAGTGCACGTTGCAGAAACCATCAAACAAAAAACACTAAGTTTATGTACTTAGTGTCCTAACAACGATCAACATTTTGGTGACCCCGACGTCGGAAGGCAGTCTTTTTTTTGGACCCCCGACATTTGGACGTAAGTAGGATTCATCATTTTGGTGACTCCTACAAAAAGATTCATTTGGCGAACTCTTACGAACACGAACTAAGATTCATTTGGCGAAACTTGCAGATCCTTGGAACAAACATCCAAGACGGTTTGCAAAGACAACACGAGTTCGGTGGAATCAACGTAAAACATAACTTTCGGCAGGTTCAACATTGAACACGAAGAAGTTAACATAACAAGCGGATAAATCCCTGAAAGTCAAGATAGACTAAGGATCCGTAATAGGGAGTAAAAGATACAAAAGATTGTACGTTTACAGATTCCCTACAATAAATAAATTTTGTGTGCACAATATTATATCTGCTATCTTTAGACCAATCTTCGGTTGTGAGTAGAGGCACAGCCAGTCCAAGACAAACTAAATTACCTCCAACGGGTCAAGATAAACCAAGTATAATACAAGCACCAAGTTAATTTATATAAAAAAAGAAAAACGAAAAATAAATAAAATGGCTAATATAGCAGATTTTTTTGCCGAACAAAGAGAGATCTTCAGCCTGTAACTGGATTTGTTATCTTCCTGGAACATCGGTTCGAACAATGGAAGCAATTGGTCGAAAAGATAAGCCAATTGAAAAGGTCAAAAAGATTACTACAGCGACAACATCCAAAATTTTTGTTTGTAAATTTTGTGAAAAAGCAAGCCATCCATTGTACAGATGTGAGCAGTTCTTGAAAAAATCTGCAACAGAACGACTCAATTGGGTGCAAAAACAACGCCTATGTGTAAATTGCTTCCGTCATGATCATCAAGCCAAGACTTGTGCCTGGAGAAACTGCACAAGGTGTGACAAGAGACACAATACGTTACTTCATTTGGTACCTAAAAATGATTTAACAGAACCAAAATTAGTCGCTGCTACTAACAATAGAAAATCAGCAGACTACATACTTTTGGCTACCGCTAGAGTCATAATTGAAGGACAGAATGGCCTAGCAGGTGAATTTCGAGCACTCTTGGATTCAGGTTCACAAGTGAATATGATATCAGAAAGAGTCATAAAAACGTTATCTCTTAAAACATCCAATACTTCGCTAAGTATTGAAGGCATTGGTGGAAAAAGTAAATCGGCTGCATCTCGAACCAATGTAATTCTTAAATCACTCCATGGCAATTTTGCTACACATTTCGAAGCTTTCGTTCTTCCACGAATTGTGAACGATCAGCCAACACAATTCATCGATAAAACTTGCTGTCAACTGCCAGACGGTCTTCAGTTAGCTGATCCAAAATTCAATCAACCAGGAAAGATTGATTTATTGCTTGGTGCCGAGTATTACCACGCAATTATGAACCCTGAACAAATAAGTTCAGGACCCAGTAAACTTACAATCCAAAACACAAAATTGGGATGGGTGGTCATTGGAAAAGTACAAGCTTTTGGGCCCGGAAGGCCAATGTGTGCTGTTTATACAACTGATGAGTTATTAGAACGGTTCTGGTAGCTAGAGGATTTGAATACAACAGAGCCTCAGCGAACTGCTGTGGAATCCCAATGTGAAAAACATTTCTTACAGAATGTACGAAATGCACAAGACGGAAAATATATTGTAAACCTTCCATTTACTGACAACACCAAAACACTTGGAGAATCGCGAGAGATAGCTAAGAGAAGGTTTTTAGCACTCGAACAACGGCTTCAAAAGGATTCAGCTCTTCATGCGCAATATGCCAATTTCATGGCCGAATATGAATCTCTCGGTCACATGAAGAAGCTACAACATGGTGAATTACCTGCAGAACATTATTTTTTGCCGCATCACTGTGTTCTGAAACCAGAAAGCACCACAACAAAACTACGAGTAGTTTTTGATGCTTCTGCAAAAACATCTACTGGCAAATCATTAAATGATATTTTACATGCAGGTCCTACAGTTCAGAGCGATTTGTTTTCGATTCTGCTGAGGTTCAAAATGCATAAATACGTTTTCACTACAGACAGAGAAAATGTATCGCCATATTTGGATTAATCTCGCTGATCAGTACCATAAACTAATTATGTGGAGAGAAAATCAGAACGATGAGATTTGTTCATATCGATTGAAAACAGTGACATGTGGAACAAAATCAGCACCTTATCTAGCGACGAGGTTCCTTCAATATTTGTCTACCCAAAAGAAACAAGCATTTCCATTGGGGGCAACAGCATTACAAGACTTTTATGTAGACGACTGCCTAACTGGAGCTGACAATATTGTGGATGCCATAGAAATTCAACATCAGTTACGGACAATGCTATCTGCAGCCGGTTTCAAGCTACGCAAGTGGTGTGCTAACAATCATCAGTTGTTGACGAATATTCCCGCGGAAGACCAGGAAGTTATGTTAGACCTTGAAACTAACGATAACAACACAACGAAAACTTTGGGAATGATGTGGAATCCGAAAATAGACAAACTGTGTGGTAAAGCTCAAATTAATATGAGTACACCAATAACTAAGCGGAGTATTTGTTCCGACTTAGCTAGGATCTTTGATCCACTTGGATTATTCGCACCAGTGGTAGTACGAGGAAAGATGTTCATGCAAGAGTTGTGGCATCAGAAGCTAGACTGGGATGATAAACTTCCTAGCGCGCTGGAGGCAGAGTGGGATTCATATCGAAAAGATCTTCTCAATCTCAACGAAGTCAGTGTGTTAAGGCACATAAATAATGGTGACAATCCATTAAATCAACAAATTCACATATTTGTTGACGCATCTGAGAAGGCGTATGGAGCAGCTGCATATATTCGATCTGTTCACAAAAACAAAAAAGTGACAGTTCAGCTGCTATGTGCAAAGTCAAGAGTCGCGCCAGTTTCAAAACAAACTTTGCCGAGATTGGAACTTTGTGCGGCAGAATTAGGAGCTGAACTATTATCAAGAGTTCAGAAGGATACAAGATTAGGAAGCGCACCAGCGTTTTTATGGTCCGACTCCGAGATAGTGTTATTTTGGATTAACGCTACAGCATCGTCATTTCATACTTTTGTTGCGAATAGAGCTGCTAAAATACAGCAAAAGACATGTGCAACATGTCAGATCCAGTATCAACCCGACAGATTTTCTTTCGAGAGGTATATCCACCAAAAGATTTCTCGACATCGGCGTATGGCTGCATGGTCCAGTGTATTTATATGGATCCGAATCGAGCTGGCCAGCCCCTGGCTAAACCAGAGAGCATAACTGGTGATCTAGAAACAAAGATCAAGGTTAAGAAAACTACTGGAATAGTTACACAAACGGAGGACCTGATATACAAAATAAATCATGGAAACTCCTTCCGAAGGATACAACGCATAGTAGCATACATGTTGCGTTTCAAAACAAAGCAACGAAACCAATTATCACAAGACGAGCTTGAATATGCTTTGAAAATAATTATTAAAGGCATTCAGAAAGCAGATTTTAAGGAGGAAATAGCGTACCTTCAAAAAGGAGAAACTGTTCCTAGAAGCAGTACTTTAAAAAGTTTAACTCCGTATGTAGACGAAGAGGCTGTTGTACGAGTTGGAGGGCGTCTAGAGGAATCATCACTACCTTACGACGCTAAACATCAAATGCTGCTACCATACAATGATCCTCTGTGTAAAATATTATTGAGAGAATTCCACGAAGACAACATGCATTGTGGACCTCAAAACTTACTAGCAAAATCTCGCCAAAGATTTTGGATAATCAATGGCAAAACCATGACAAGAAGCATTGTCAAACACTGCGTACACTGTAATAAAATGCAACCGAAAATGCTGCAGCAAATTATGGGCAATCTTCCACCGCTACGAGTAACCCATTGTGGTCCATTTTGGATTCACTATAAAATCAGAGCAAAACGTCCACACAAGGCATATATTGCAGTTTTTTGCTGTTTTACCACGAAGGCAATTCATCTTGAGCTGGTCAGTGACTTAACTACTGACGCGTTTCTTGCGGCTTTGAGGCGTTTTATAAGTCGACGAGGAAAATGCAAAACTTTGCATTGCGACAACGCCACGAACTTTGTTGGAGCACATAACAAGTTGCAAGAACTTGAAAATGCCATATTTTCATCCAAAGCAAAGGAGCAAATTGTTAATGTTTGTAATAAAAAAGGCGTGGAATTTCGTTTTATTCCGCCTAGATCACCTCAGCAAAGTCAGCAAAGAATTTGTTGTTAAGGAACGTATCTACAGCTTCACTAACATATGAAGAGTTAGAGACAGTCATCGTGGAAATAGAAGCGATACTAAATTCAAGACCATTGACACCTATCTCAGACGATCCCAACGATATAACGGCACTTACTCCTGGACACTTTTTAATTGGAAAACCATTAACAGCACAAGCTGATAGGTATCCGACAGATAAGGCCTTGTCTCTGGGACAGAGGTGGAATTTGGTGTCCAAATTAAAGCACGCGTTTTGGAATCAATGGTCCGCTGAATATCTGCAACAGCTTCAGCAGAAACAAAAATGGACGAAACCTTTTTCCAACGTCAAAGAAGGCACTTTAGTTGTAATTAAGGAAGACAACGTTCCAGTGCAGCAATGGCTGCTGGGACGTACTGCACAGCACTTCGAACATATTAAAGCCGAAATAAAAATGGAGGACGAGCTGTTAACCAAGCATCGTCACCGTAGAGCTGCTTTAGACATTATTGGAAATATCGCGCGAGGTTTGTTTGGCGTTCATGACTCCAACTACGCAGAAGAGATGACTCAAACCATCCGGAAGGTCGAATCTAATGAACAATATTTATTAAAATTACTGAAAAATCAAACATCAGTCGTCGATTCTTCAATAAATATAATGAAGAGGTATGAAAATGAAACCGATTCTCGTTTCATTCAAATGCAAAAGCAATTAAATGCGATATCTACGTCAGTACACCTAAACCAGTATTTCCAATGGTATCTCACGTTAACAACTCAGTTAACAATTATTGCTGCCAACCTACAGAGAGTTCAAACTCAAATTTTAGACGTGCTAACTGACGCCAGGCACAACAAAATAAGCCCAACACTATTAACTACTCATCAGTTAAAGGCACAGCTTGAGCAAATGCGTGTTCATCTGAGACCAGGACAAATGCTTCCAATAATTGATGACGATGTTCTTCAATTATATAAGCTGCTAAATGTTGAAGGCACAGTCACACAGGAGCATGTCATATTCAAGGTGACCATACCATTGGTAACAGATCAACAATTTGAACTGTTTAACATGGTACCTATTCCATTAACTAATGGAACTGATATGCAAGTGATACACGTTGCAGCGCCCATTCTTGCAATCAACAACCATCGAGACCAAGGCTTTTCGATGAATTGGGACAACTTAAGGAGCTGCCATCCGCTTAATACAGAATCGTACATTTGTTACAATAAACAATCCATTTTTTCAACCAATACGGGTTGTGAGTTTCAAATGTTTAACAATAAATCGTCTCAAGAATGTAAATTGGTGAATACTAACAAATCATTCGTATGGTATCCAATGAGACAAAAGAATAGCTGGATTTTTGGAACAAAATCTAAAATGGATTTATCAGCAGTCTGTGATGAGCACACTACAGCGATAGAATTGGAACAATCAGGTTACAAAAGGTCGGCAACTCCTAGATGCAATAAGAGAAAATAATTGCGACTATATTAGTACAGGAGAACCAACATACTGGCCCTCTGACATCAAAAAACAACTAGACCTTATTGACTTTTGTATAACGAAAAATGAATCCCTCAACAAACTGAACATTAAATCTTGCCTTGACTTAACTTCGGACCACTCTCCCATTGTAATAACATACAATTCAAATCCAGAGACGAAGGAAAACCAAAACATTTATAACAAAAAAACTGACTGGAACATGTTTCGACGAATAATTGAAGAACATATTGTAACAAGTATACCGCTTAGAACAAATACCCAAGTCGACTCCGCTATTGCCTACATAAACGACTTAATAATACTCGCAGCAACAGAGTCCACGTCGATCCTACGAAAGACACAGATAGAAGCTATTCCTGCAAATATTAAACAAAAAATTGCGGAAAAAAGAAAGTTGCGAAAAATATATCAAATGACAAAACACCCACAAGACAAGGCCAAACTAAACAAAGCCACCGTTAACCTAAAAATCCTGCTAAGAGATGAAAAGGACAAAAAGTTTGAATATTATCTTTCAAACATAGATGCAAATAGCTCTTCGAATTTTTCACTATGGAAAGCTACGAAAAAACTAAACAACGCAATAATTCATAGGCCACCACTTAAATCTGTAAATGGCACTTGGGCAAAGAGTAATAAAGAAAAAGCAGATACACTGGCAAAACATTTCGAGTTAATTTTTACTAATGATATGGATTATCAAAACATTGAACTACCGAATTTATCAAACGCTTCTCCTTGTACAATAAGATTGTCTACGGTTTCAGAAGTAAAGAAACAAATCAAGACCCTAAAGGATAAAAAGGCGCCTGGATATGATCTTGTATCAGGCAAACCCCTTAAAGAGCTACCAGATATAGCAATTAGCTATATCAGAAATATTTACAATGCGGCAATTAGGCAAACATATTTTCCTGCCGTGTGGAAAGTCGCACAAAATAAATCCCGTACCTAATCCCAATAAAGACGCAACAAATACTAGCTCATACAGACCAATAAGTTTATTGCCTGTGTTATCTAAAATATTTGAAAAGATATTATATGATAGAATAGAGCTAATCCTGACACAACAGCAAATTATTCCAGGCCATCAATTTGGGTTTAGAAGAAAACATTCCACTATTCAACAAATACATAGAGTTATGCATAAGATACTAGATGATTTTGACAGAAAGAAATACTGTGTAGCCGTCTACTTGGACATTGCCAAACCATTTGATAAAGTATGGCACAGAGGCTTATTATACAAATTACAAGGATGTATACCGCACAAAATGTTTAAACTCTTGGAAAGCTATATTTGCAACAGACACTTTTACGTAAAATATGAAGATGGATATTCTGACGTATTAAAAATGACAGCAGGCGTACCTCAAGGCAGCGTACTGGGCCCATTGCTATATCTCATATATACCGCAGACTTACCGACACCTACAAGCAATGATTATATGATAGCAATATTTGCAGACGATACCGTATTATTATCCTCTAATTGTGACGAAAAGAATGCAACAAACACACTCCAAGAAATTCTAAAGCAAACAATTGACTGGTTTCAAAAATGGGGCATAGAAGTAAACCAGGAAAAAACTGTCCAAGTAATTTACACAAACAGAAGAACAAAATGTTACCATATTAAAATAAAAAACAACAACATAAAAATTAAACCCTATGCAAAATACTTAGGAATAACAATAGACTCTAAGCTGACGTGGAAACCACACATAAAAAACAAACGAAATGAAGTAAGACACAAATTTAAACAATTAAACTGGCTACTTGGGACAAAATCCAAATTATCGCTTGACAATAAACTTAAAATTTATAAAGCAATAATTATGGCAATATGGAAGTATGGCATCGAGATATGGGGTACTGCAAACAAAACCAACTTGCAACTTATACAAAGGACGCAGTCTAAAATCTTAAGATTAATATCTAATGCTGATTGGTATATTACCAACACAGATATACATCGTGACCTTAGTGTACCTACAATTGAGGAAACGATGAGATGCTCTAACACTAAGTACACAAACCGACTGCTAATTCATACAAACCAAGAAATGAGACAACTGCCTACAATAGAAAGCTCAACACGCAGGAGACTGAAGCGGCTCGATCCAACAAACATAATGCATAGATACCTTTAAGCCTATACTATATATATATATATATATACTATACTATAATAACTATACACTATACAGTAAACTTGTTTCTTATTGTCCATATGCACTTATTAGTAGTATTTCTATGGAAATGAACGATGTGATATTCCGCGAAGAGTGGGGCAGTCGCATGTAGTAAGATTACATAGATTACCAACGTAAATGTATATGAGTACAAATATTGTTCTTTATTATTAGGCCGTGTACCGAAGGTACAAGAGCCTATTGGTTTTGTGCAAATGTATGTAACAGGAAGAACTAATTGTCGGAGACCCCCCAAAGTTACCCCCATTATGGTCAGGAGTGATAGAGGAGTCGATATAGCCATGTCCGTCTGTCCGTCCGTCCGTCCGTCTGTGTGAACGAAAGGATCTCGGAAACGGTAATAGATAGAGACTTCGTGTTTTTTGCATTCGACTCCGGAATTTCACAAGTTTATTTTAAAATTTTTACCCTCCCCCCCCTTCCCCATAAAATCACCACTTAGGGTAAAAATTTCTTCGGCACAAAAAAAATAGAGCACACCAGTATAAAGTTAACGTCCTTCTTAGCCCAAATCAAAAAAGTTCATCAAAATCAGATAATAAATGACGATTTTATAAGCAATTGAATTTGAACGACCCCCTTTTCTTTTCATTCATATTCGCGCAGTGAGAAGTGGTCATGTGTTTGGTCATATGCTCGGGAAACATTTAATGTGTTTGTTAGGTGACCTGAACTGGTACAGTGCCTCTTACAGTCGGTTACGCCCGACTGAAATTTCCTTACTTGTTTTATTCTAATTTTGGTTATAATGATAATTACAATTATTACTTTAAGTTAGAAATACATAATTGACATTGGTCATTGAGCGTACTATATGCCCATTATAGTAAAAAAATTACTTATTGTTAAAAAAAACAGATTGTAAACATCCAGGGAAATAAAATATAATAAAAAATATGTTGAACGTATTATATATACCAGAATTAGATGTGAATTTTTTCTCTTTGAACATCAAAAGATTTAACAGTGACATTTAATAAAGAAAACGCAATATTAAATTTAAAGCGAGAGCATTCAATATCTGCAATAGCAAATAAAAGAAACGGTTTAAACATGCTTAAGGAAATTCGTGAAAAAATAAATATTTCGTGTGTCGATAATTATTTAAAATGACTTAATAGATATGGTCATTTGAACATGCAAAGCATGTATGAACTATCTTCGAAGGACATGATGCACGGTATTGATTCGGTAAAGCTCGTAAAAAATATTGTATGTGTATCGTGTTTAAAAAGTAAAATAAGTGTTCAACAGTTTATACGATCGGAATTTAAAACAATGCAATTATTATTGCTTTGAAATTGTGCACACATATGTTTGTGGCCCATTTGTTAGTTCATTTGGTGGCTCGCGTTATTTATTGACATTTATTGATGTCTATACGCGGTGTAGAGCCATTTTAAATCATTTTAAAATAAAACAATGTATTCGATGCATTTTTATGCCAAAACGATATACAGAGACAATTTACGGTGCCATACACCCCTCAACAAAATGGTGTAGCAGAACGACTAATTCGAACCACCGAAGAGATGGCACGAAGTATGTTGGTGGGTGTACGGTTTTAGGATCACTTGCGGCAGCGTTAAATGAAATGACACCATACAAACAACGTGCGGCAGAAAGCATAATGTTAAATATTTTGGAGTATTCGGTTCTTTGGCAATCGCTCTAGATAAATACAGCAACGAAAATTTAAAGCAAAAAGTAAGGAATATATAATGGTTGGTTATTGGATGAGGATTTGTTCATGGATTCGAATAAGGTTGATTTTTCAGAAGTTCTAGAAAAATATACGCTATCATAACCTATGCCAGTTGAGCAATTAGAAGAGAACACAGATGAATCATTCGAAGAGCAACCTAAAAGATCACCTGAAAGTAAATATGAAGATACGGATTCATTTATTGATGATATTTGTTTATCTGAAGCGAATGAACCTTCAGAAGAGGCAAACTATTTACCAAGATAGGGTCCTGGTAGGACGAAAATTATACAAACAGATACTCTAGGAAGCAGAAACACGTAACATATGAACATTTTAAAAGCTGAAAAAAAGTTCCAAAATGTGATCTGTACAAAGGAACAAATGGGTTTATTTGCTATTACGCATTGTAAAGCAAGACTCATAGCGAAAGGATGTAGTCCACAGGATGGTATAAAATACAAAGATATATACTCATCAGTTGTACTTTGTGCAACAATACGATTGGTTCTAGCTTTTGCAGCAGAATTTCAGCAGCATACCTTAACGGAGAATTTAAAGAGGAAATTTATATGAAACAGCCAGATCGTTTCATCAGAAAGAAGTATCCCAATAAGGACGTAACAATCAGGACCTCAATCGATTGTAAAGCTCGACAGCGATTTAAAGAAATATGGATTTACTTCATATCGCAGCGAACCTTGCTTGTATAAGTTGATAATCAAGGGTAGATTGAAATAAGTAGCAGTTTACATTGATGACATTTTGATTGCCGGCAAATAGAAGCAGAACTTGATAGCTATTAAACATTACATTAGCAGTAAAGTCAAATCAATTGACCAGGAGAAGTAAGCGACTACTTCAGTTTGGAGATATCTCGCGATAGTGAAAACAAAGATGTATTTGTAAGTCAAGCACAATACTCTACTGAAGCAGTATGGTATGGATAATTGAATTGAAGTTTCCACTCCACTCGATGCAGGTTGAGAACGAGATTAGAGCAAAACATTTTTTGCGATACCTCAACAGTATTAAAGATGTTAAGCTATATTACAAGAGAATCGGAAAACCGATAGAGAGTTATTCAGACGCTGATTGGTGCGGAAATTTATTTGATCGTAAGACGATTTTTTGGAGTTGGAATCAAACAAAATTTAGAGCTAGAAGATTGATAAGACGGTCGATAAGCTTCAATTGCGAACGAAATAGCAAATCTAGAAAACGTTGAAGCAGATGTTTCAATCGACAAGCTTGGATTACTGCACTTAATTAAGCATCCGAATAACGAAAAAGAATCGAAAATCCAGCCAAATAATCAATGGGATTGCTTGTAACTCGAAAAACTAAAAATTCCAACATTTTTCGGGGATTATAAAGAATGGGCAATATTTTACAACCTATTCCAAGATATTGTGCATGATAATTTATGCATCTCAAATTCGGAAAAAATGTTGCGTTTTTGGCAATGTTTCAAAAGGAGAAGCTGCTCGATTGACTCAATGTCTACAGATATCAAGCAATAGTTACAATGTTGAAAGGATAAGCTAAAACGCCTAAAGAAATAAAACCCTAAAACATATCACGGAATTCTTAGAACGAAATAGAAATGGAAGAAATACCATGGCTTCAACTAATTCAGCTGCAGCTGTAATTCTGGCAACTACACAAATAAAGGTGAAAACACCTAATGGCGAGTATATGTTACTCAGGGCTCTCAAACAACCGCCATATCTACATAAGCTTCACAACTATTACAAGTTCCACGCATAAAAACCAAAACGAAGATTCATGGACTTTGTGAAGCTGTGCACAGTGGTTGGGCCTGTATGGAAGCCGCGGCCAAAAATACTTCTAGTTGTTATATCGTTTCGAAATTTTCACCAAAATTCTATAAAAATATTTTAATTATAGCAAAAAAAAAAATTCCCCGACTATATCCTATAGCTACCATACAAAATATCGGACCAAATTTGAAACGCGTTGCTATTTTCAGTTTCAAACTTTTTTATTGAAGTATTTTTACATTTAAATAATATTTTGAGAGGAAGAAGACGTGGTTTCGACTTCAGCTTTTGATTCACTTACAGTGATTTTGTCTGGATAGGTTAATTTCTTAGCATTTAACAGTTGTCCGTTGCTTGGGAAAAGCTCAAAGGAGGTCTTTGAGTTCACAAAGCTTCGAATAAGAAAATATTGATGCTTGCTCAAGTTTCCCTCTATAAGAAGCGATAGGACTTCATCGATGTTAGCTTTGCTACACATTGCATTTGATTGAAAGTTGCACGATCCTAAATCAGAAGCTGCAGATTCATTAATTTTTGAAAGCTCAGCAATTCTTCGTCTCTTAGTTCTGTTTGATGACTCACTAAAGTCTACTTTCGGACGTCCACGTTTAGCAGCCTTGATCTTTTTTTGAGGCTTACTAGGAGTGTCTTTGATTAAAATGGTTTCCTTTTCGTTAAGCCAATTAGATTGGAATTTAGGAATTGATGCCTTTTTGCGTTTATATTGTGTCCAAAACGAAGCAATTTTTTTGCAAATGTATTCAATACATTTCGTTAACACGCTCATCTCGGACACGTAGCCAATGTTTTCAATATTGCTGTTCACATGATCGATGGCCTTCCGTAATTTTTCTGCATTGGTGCCGATTGCTGTACACCAATAAATGAATATGTACAAGCGAGTGAAGAAACATTGAGAAGAGTCACCTACCAAAATTAAATTAATAAAGAAATAACGCTATAAAAATTAAAATTTGAACCTAATAAAAACATAAAACACGAAAGACGAACACAAAGACACAGCACAACTACAATGCAAAACAGCTGCTTTGACCTTGAAGAAAAAAAGAGACGATGTTAGTATATTTTTGATTATGCACACATCTGCAAATATCTGCAGCTAGCTTTAACTTTTTTTATAGCTTAAGATATTAACAAATACACTGAATAAAAAATGAATCGGGGCATCTTGGGGGATCACAGTTAAAACTTTAAGTAAACATAAAAAGACGAATACAAAAGATACTAAATATATAATAAAGTAAAGAATTAATTTCATAATAACGACAACACAAGTTAGCTTTTATTAATATTGAAACTTAAAAATAATACCTTTAACTTCAAAATCCATTTTATATTATTTCAATTGGGCAGCGTAATTAGTTGACTGAACACTTTGAAATTCGCTTTTATTGTGAAATATTCGCGATGCGTGCAGCTGCGCTTTGCAAATGAACACGTGTTCACAGCTTCAATTCTATTTTTAGAAAGTCCCGTTAGATATCCAGAAAAAACCGGTTTGCTATGAAGAAGCTTGGTCATTTTAGAGGCGATTTGGTTACTTTTCGCAAATTTTTGTTGTTATGATTTCTTGAATTTTGTCCTATGGGCGCAACCACTGTGCTGTGGTTTGTGAATCCAACAACAAAGTAAAAATTCAGATAAAAGCACGATTTATAAGCAACTACATTGAAAATGGCGACGCAAGTATTTTATCATCGCTGACTAGTGCGCAACCAGCTCAGTCTTTCAAATATGATCTTCACAAATGAAATAACTACGCATTAGCAGATACTCTGTTCAACAAATCGGACAGAATGGACATGATAGTCGGAAGAGACTTGTTTGGCAGAATCATAGAATGTGACATTGTAAAGATGGATGGAATAGAGGGCCAAGCAACTATATTTGGCTGGATTCAATCTGTCATTGTTCAGCAACGCAAAATGAAAAACTTCTGACAGCAGTTAGCAACCTGGAACGATTTTAGAAGATGGAAGCAAATTTTTCCGAAATGAGTGTCGACTTGGGGAGGAACGCTCTACGGCGCACGTAGTCTTCGAACGATTGGAAGCTGAAATTGACAAACGACTAAAGCTTGAAAAAGAGCTCGCGGACAAACAGGCCAAAGCCAATGGCCTACAAGAGACGACGAACAAGCTGGAGATGGTGTTTATTTGTTCAAAATCTTATTCAAATGGCACGAACACGACGACATCCAGCTAGTGGCACTAAAAAAGTAACTAGAAAAGAGGCTTGCTGACATCTATGAAAAAGTGGAGCAAGTGAAAGAACAGATTTTATAACAGGCTTAACAGCTTATGGACATGTCACTATGGGCATTCCGCAAAGTGGCAGTTCGTGGAGCGCAACAGCCTGAAGATGAATGAGAGATGGCACGTGGTAATTCCTACAAAAAGATTGAAGCACTCGAATGCCAACTGGAGACGGGACATACGGAGCGCACTTCGTTGCGGCGCGACAAACACAGACCATCCACTCTCCTTTATGAAACATCGTGGTAGTGTCCATCGTGAAGCAGAATTGGCCGAGGTGCAGAAAATGTTCGACGAATCAAACCCTGCACGTTATAAAGCAGAGGATTGTGCGAATAGAGCACATCGCAATAAAGCCGAGTTGCAAGCTCAAATAAAAGATAAGGTTGTCGTTATAAAGGATGAAAATAGAATAGTACGTGTGGTATCTTTAAAATTAAAAAAAACACTGTTTTGAAAAGGCAGGTTCATACAGTCCATTTAGCCGAAGCATAATTTGAGCAGTCATAAATCATTGAGCTGCTGATACATGTACATTACAAACATACATTGCTATCTGCAGATGATTTAAACGACCACGAAGGCACATTGTCATCTATTGATAAGGACCACAGCGGCGTAGCTACATATAAAGATCAACGCAATATTTAAGATAGTATAAGAAATATTATATAAGCATGAAATCAAGGGAAAATAAACTAGTATCTTACAAATGCTCAACTAGAATATGTCTTTGAATTGAAGCGCATATTCCTTAAAATGTTAAACGTCAGATTGCAAAGTAATTGCATAACATATTTTGTAAAATTGTTTACTTCCAAACATGGAACGCTTCATTAGTTAACAAACTATTATTATCATTTAAAAACTGATTTAAAGTATCTACATTGTATCTTGGGTAAAGTTAAAACTTTTTTTGAGGTTATTGTATAATTACAACGTATAAAAGAAGCTAATCAAATCAATATATTTCCCTAAATATAATAACAAAAGAAACTTCTGTGAAAATCAATCACAAATAGTCTTCACACGCTTCATTTTTGTTTTATTTAACCAATATGCTAGAAAGATGAACTATATATGCCTTACATTTTTGTGTCGATATAATCTTACAATAATTCCAATATCAACTTTTATTATCAAATCTAATTCGATTCACCTACATATGAAGTGACAATTTCAAACATAACAAGTAAGGAAATTTCAGTCGGTCGTAACCGACTGTAAGACTGTTTAAAATAAACTTGTGAAATTCCGGAGCAGTCCTAGTCGAATGCAAAAAACACAAAGTCTCTATCTATTACCGTTTCCGAGATCCTTTCGTTCATACGGACGGCCAGACGGACGGACGGACAGACGGACATGTCTATATCGACTCCTCTACCACTCCTGTCCATAATGGGGGTAACTTTGGGGGGTCTCCGACCATTATTTCTACCTGTTACATACATTTGCACAAACCCAATAGGCTCTTGTACCTTCGGTACAGGGCCTAATAAAAGAAATTGATGGATTCAATTAAATTTTGTGTTTTGAAAAGTCTATATTCCAGATTTCAAACAAGGATACAATAGTAATTATGCGATGCATGAAGGTATGGTCCAAATTGGATCGAACCAGCATGTCTACAGCTACCTGCTCTCGATAGCTGTTCTGAAGGAAATTCATCTTTATTGAATTTCCAGCCACGGGTTGCAATGTTTCGTGCATAACTATACGTTCTCTCTCGTGTGGTATATCGAATACATGGCTGATTTTTTTAAGGTCACACTTTCCACCACCATTTTCTTTCAATTTATCGACGTTATCGTCGGTCATACTCGTTGAAGGCCATCCGATATATAGAATATGTCTTCGACGGTGGCCCCACACATATATATATATATATATATATATATATATATATATATATATATATATATATACACATATACACACATATATATATATACATATATATACATATACATATATATATATACATATATATATATATACATATATATATACATATATACATATATATATACATATACATATATATATATATATATATATATATTTAAATGAACGCAGATATATATATATATGTGTGTGTTCCTTATAGGAAGCCAAACCGTCAAGCTGAAGTTTACAGGCGTCCTTTTGTTAGATGCAGAAAGAAATCCGTAGACGTAGTATACGTGTTAATAGGATCAAGGGAAGTAAGATCACAATATATGTTTGGTCAAAATCGGAGGGACGATGTCCTGGCGACATATAGAAGATAAATAAAAATTGTCATATTTTTGCATCCATTTAAGCTACAGATATACATTTTTTTTATTTTTGCTCGAAACTTTTTCTTTAAATTTTTTCCTATCCGGCTTTTTATCGCGGAATCAGATTTCTACAACAGATGTCTACAAACAAGAATCATCGCCCCTCTGGGGTTATGCCCAGAGACGAACTGCGGTCAAATATGAGAAGCATAGAGAATGCTCCAAGCTGTGGACGCTCACGTAGCAACTCACAGGCCAGTAACAGCCCCAGCCCACCGGATCTAGAAGGTTATGATTCTTGCTATAAAGATCATTGTCTTCCAAGACGCTAAAGATGGAGCTCGAAAAATAGGGCTAATAACCGAGCCGCCTAACATTACGAACTTGATTTTCGAGCTTGCCGTCTTCCCACGCAACATACTATCGATGACTGCTCAAATTGCCAATTTAATAATGGCCACACTGATTCTGCGATTATGAGCAAAGTGTCCAATGGCGAAGCGCTTAGACATGGTATCAACGAACCGACTACTGGTGAGAAGAACACTTCAGCTGAAATAGCCGTGACAGCAGAGACATTGGCTTCTCGGTTGCTCCGAGAGCCCAAACAAACTTAGCCGAGACCAGCACCCGCAACCAAAGTACCGCTTCAGAAGATGAAGCATTAAGGGCTGAAGTAAATCAGCCATCTGCAAACTCCACCAATACAACGAGTGCTTCTGAGTGAATCTGAAAGTGTATTCACTGTTGTGCATGGAAAAAAACAGAAGTTTCAATGCATGCGGGAAAGAAGTCCTCCAATAAACACACAAGCTGAACTGCGCAGGTAGAACGGCATTGCAGTACCATTTGCTATTACATCTGTAATGGATTCTAACCCATATCAAGCATTGGCAATGGACAATGACGAAGATGTAAATGTGGTAGAGATGCCAACTACTAAATCCAAACTCGATCCCAAAACCACCGCCGTTCGTTTTGGAGAAAATTTCTAACCTGAACGACATGCTGAAACACATGAGAAGTGTTGCTCATAAGGACAAATTTGAAATCCATCACTCATGTCTACGCAAATGATTAAACAACGTACTATGCACTATAAAACTTATTTGATAACTTGGACGTAGAATATAACAGCTATCAACTTTCTGAAGATAAGCCGTATAAAGTAGCCATCAAAGGGCTGCACTATTCCACACCAAAGTGCTGAAATTATTGAGGAATTTAAAAACGTGGCCACTCTGTGAGCAATGTGTTCAACCACATAAAATAGAAAACTGGCTCTCAGTCAAACATCTTTTTTGTTTCAGTTAAAGTAGCAAAAAAATCACAGCGAACTTCATACCTATTACTTGTGCAGCCAGAGGATTACGATTAAGCCCATGAGACGCCTCTCAGCGGTAGTACAATGCTTCCGCTGTCAGCAATATGGACACACTATCAAGTATTGCCGACGAGAGTATGAAACCAAACTGGATACAGGTGTTGCACGGAATATTTATGGAGATAGCTCTTACGCAGCCAGCCAGTTGAAAATTAGACCCCGCAAGTGTGGATTTGCTGTCCTAGTAAAATCAAATCTTGCCCACTTCCCTCAAAACGAAGTTGCCACTCCTGAGTACCAACTTGCAGTTGTCAAAGTTTCTAGTTTCTGTCTTAGGAGAAATCGATTTTGGTGCAATTTATTGCCCTACTGCTACAAATGATCTAAGTGCAATAGATTTCGTAAACATTCGGTACTCTACTGTACAACGTTTACTGACTGGCGGTGATTGGAACTCTAGGCACTGGCTTTGGGCGGATTACACAGTGAATAGACGTGGTCCGGAGCTAGCCAACTATTTATCTTCAACCAACATCGAGATATTGGCGACTGGTTTCCCCACTCGCCACCCAACCAGAGAAGAAGGAAGAGCGTCGTGCCTAGACTTTCCGATGTACAGCGGATTACCAGACCAACTAGTTAGAATCGAGGACAGATGGTATCATCACTCCGATCATCTGGCCCTAATAGTCACATTAAGAGCGGATCCAATCAATCTACTGAGTGAAGGTCGACTACTATCTAGTTGCTCAAATATTAGTCGTTTCCAACAACACCTGGAAAATGCCGTACACCTCAACATTGAGCCGACCTCAGCGATGGATATAGATGATGCAGTGGATCGATTCACCCAAAATGTATATGATGCCGCTTCCTCTGCCAACCCTCCAACTACACTGCACCCGATCAAACACCCTTGCTTCACCCTTGACCAAGCCACAAGCTCGAGCTTCTTCGGACAAAGCGAAGACTGCGATGAAAGTTCATTAGGACACAGCATCCCCTGGACAGATTAGCATACAATAGAGCTGCTGCTGTGTTCGAAGACATGCTGCACGCTAAGAAAGCACAGTTCTTTGAATAGAAGCTGGAAAGGATGGAGTACACCGTTGACGCCAACTACTCGCTTTGGAAGGCAACAAAGGCAACCAAAAGGCAGGCTCTCCGGCTGGTCTCTGTTAAGGATCCCTATGTGTGCTTGCTAAATCCGACGAAGATCAGGCTAACGTCTTCACAACCAATTTGGAGGCCAGGTTCACATCGTTTTCACTTGCTGAAGAGAATGACGTGGCCAGATTGGTGTAGTTCCTTGAAGTCCCTCTTCAAATGGACATTCCAATGAGAGCAGTCCGTCCCGAAGAAATCATGGGAGTCTTACGGCATTTGTCATAATATCTTAAAGTCATTGCAACGCAATGTTAAGGGTGCAGCATTTCCCTAGCAAGTGGAAACTAGCGAGGATCACTATGATTCATAAACCTGGCAAGCTTGAAGATATTACTAGCTCATATCGTCGTATAAGCATTCTTCTACCTTCACTGTCGAAGGTTTGGGAAAGAATTTTTGCGACGGGGGTAACAGAGCTGGAGTGTACCAAAGGAACAAAAATTTGGTTTTCGGCGTGGTCATGGCACCGTTGAGCAAGCTCACAGGTTAGTGAACCACATTTGAAAAGCGATGAAAAAGAGTACTGCAATGTAGTTTTTGTGGACGTGCAGGAAGCCTTTCACCGAGTATGGCACGCTGGTCTTTTAGCGAAAATCAAGGGTATCCTTCCATCCCCTTTCTAGTTGATGATACGGTCTAACTTGGAAGACCGTCATTTTCAATTGAAAATGCAAGGAAAGCTCTCAACTGTCCATCCCGTGAGCGCCGGAGTTCCACAAGGAAGTGCGCTGGAACCGTTGCTGTACTCCTTCTTCACTGCCGACCTCCCTGTCCCTAATGAGGGTATAATGCCACACGAAAAAATCATATTGGCATCTTACGCAAACGACGTCGCCAAATGCGAATACGATGCAGCAGACGGCTTGCAGGAGTATGTCCACGAGCTGGAGAATTGGACCAAGCGATGAAATGTTCAACTAAATGCAGGGACGTGCATAATTGCGTGTATCACACTTAGAAATCGCCCTTGATCAGCCAAACGGCGTCAAGTACTTAGGTGTGATGCTGAATAAGAGGCTTACATTTGGAAGACATTTCCATAATTAAATATCAATAAAAAATAAATTTTTGTTCAAATAATGTTATATGGTTCGGAAGCCTGGGGCGATTGTGCAGCATGTCACCGGCTTAAACTACAAAGAACGCAAAATAAAATCCTAAAAATTATATTTGACCTACCTTTTTATTATTCTACTTGTCGTCTCCATGAAAGAGCAGATATTTGCATGATTGATGAAAAAATCAATCAGGCTATAACTAAATTTAGTATGAAAAATTTAAATATTTCACAGTCAGCGTGATGATCGTACTATTTCGACTAACTTTATTGTTAGCCTAAAAAAGTACTGATCCTTAGTTTTAGTTCTAGTCTTACTTTTAATTTGGTATTAGTCAATTTTAAGGTTCTGTCAGCGATTTTTCTTATATAAATTACATATTAAGTTAAAAAATTGTAGATACAAAATTATATAAATAGCATTCTTAGTTGCAAAGCTAGTATTTAAGCTAACCTCTAAAAAATTTAAAATATGGCAAATCGATACATTAATTTTAAGGTAAATAAATTGAATTGATCTAATAAATGGAGAGGGAATGCGTTGTCTGCTCTTATACGTGTGCATACTTATATGTAAATATGAAAATATGTATATGTAGTATGTGTACATAACTATACATAAAATCTGCTGCCGTTCATCAACAAAGTGAAACGAATTACCTGGAACAGTGTGACGATACATACACAATAATAACGATACACAACACTTGGACATAATATAAAACAAACACACAAAAGAAACCAACAACACCGAGATAACGCAAACTAGAAGGCGCACAGAAACTTCCAACAGTCTCACAAGCAACGGCACCCGCAACAATAAACATACACAGTAACGGTACGCATATTGGCATGCGCACACACCCACGCCTCTGCCGAGAGCGCAGCATCGATCGGCGTCGTTGTTTTCGCAAACGGTGAACAGAAAAATGCAAACACTGGAACGAATGTACAAGTTGGACGGCAACAACAACAAGGTGTTGAGCGCATTGAACCGGTGCAAATGGAAGCAACCAATAGACAACGGGCATATGCTGATTGCAATTAATCGGTTAAATGGAAGGACCCAATAGACAACGTGCATTAGAACGTTCGACGCGAGGACAGGAAAAAAATATTCTGGGAGTTCAAATCGGATAGCGGAGCTGAACGGACGTGTTCGCGGACAACGGCAACAAAGACAGCGACAGCATACGAAGCAACAACAACAACATCGGTGACAGCATACGGAACAACAGCAAAGGAAAAACAACAACGCCAGTAGCAGCATCAGCGGAGGCAGCGGGGCAACGGCATGCAACCAAAGCCAGCATGGTAGATTTATAGAAATTAATTAAGTTATTAAATTTATCGAATAGAAGCTGCGCTCAAGTCCGAGTTAAGCCATAAGAATCTGTTCGTACATATAAAAATAGTAAATTTGAATTAAGAATCAAAAAAGAAACTAAGTCGTGGTTAGTCATTCCTGGAAATTTCCAACTGCCAGTGGTCACTGAAATTATAAAAATTTCTGTATTGAACGCCTGGTCATCCGGCGAGCATACCTCGGCCTGTGCCTCGTTACAGTGGCGCCCGTGCAGGGACCCTGGCTTCCAGGGCATCCATTTGGATAAAAGCGGCGGAAAAAACTATAATTTAAACGAGGTGTTATAATTTCAATTAATTAATAAAAAAAAAAAAAAATAGATATTAATATAAAAATATAATAAAATAAATTTAAGAGGGGTATTATAAAAACAAAACAAAAAAAAAAAATCTATAGATATTAATATAAAAATATAATAAAATAAAGAAAAAAAAAAAACAAAAAGTAATAAAAATATATAAAATTCTACCCTGATTGGAAAGGGAAAAAAAAGTCGTCGAAAGACATAGGCGGAGAGAAGACAGAGGTATTAAACAATTTAATTATCGAGAATCAAAAGTGAAGAGAGTCAAAGGGTCGAGGGTACCAGTGTTAGGGTATAGTCTGCTTTCTTTACCATTCTGGCTAACCGAACGGTGATAGCAACAAACAACATGGCTACCTGGTTGAACAGCCTAAGCAAGGTAGAGCTGACTGAGCTGGCAGATGAGCTTCTAGGCGACTCTGAGGGAACTCCAAAAGATGAAAGGAGGAAGCTGACGGCATTCATCGAGGCCGGCGGAACTCCTTGGAGGTGCCGAAGCAGTTAGATGAACTACGGCGTACGTACTCTGCGATTGCTGAAAAAGCCAGTGGTGGACCAATACCGCAACACGATCTGAGCGAGGAGGTGGGCAAGGAAGTATTACCCTTGCCCAAGCTGACGATTACCCCAGTGGAGCAACCCTCAGTTTCTACCCGCATCACCGAGAGCAGGCGAGCAGGGTCTCCGGTGCCAGTCAGGGTGACTTCTCCTGCTAGACAGCGAGTATCACTCGTAAAATCCTTATCTGACGTGATGGACCGAGTTAGGAAGTGGTCACTCTATTTCGACGGGATATCCGATCCACTAGAATTCCAGGAGAGGATCGAGGAGCTCGTGGGGGCCTACGCACTGCCCAAGGACCTCATGCCCCACACTATTCCAGAGCTTTTAACAGGTACAGCTCTGATCTGGTGGAGGAACAACTCAGGAGAAAGGCGCGACTGGGCAGCGTTCAAGGAGGAGTTCTTGTCGTTCTTTCTTCCGTCTCGATTTTTCGAAGAGCTCGAGGACAGAATCCGTCAGCGAGTGCAGCGGCCGAACGAACTGTTCAAGGCGTACGTTTTAGATATGCCGATGTTTTGGAGGAGAAAAAACTGGACCGGATATATCGCAACAGCCGCGACGAGGTGCAGCTGTACATAAAAAGGCGGGACTTCACGACTCTAGCGGAGCTACTGGAGATGGTGTGCGATATCGAGTACTTGCGACCACCGGCAGCGTTCAAACCAGCGTCAGCGAGTCCTAGACCTTATCATGCAATCGTCGCCAATGTAGAGGGTCCAGTCAACAAGCGTCAGGAGGGACATTTTTCAAGGGAATGTCAGAATAACCCAGTGCTGTTCTGCTGGCGATGCGGGAGAAGAGGTCTACGCACCATAGACTGTTGCAGGAGGCGGACGGAAAACGATGGATGGTCGATGGGACTACGAGGCAACGTCGGCGCTATCAACGGAGGTCCTCGTAGCCATTAAACCAATTAGCTAGCGATGGTCGTCGTCTCACCGCGTTGATATCCCTGGGTGGCCAGACGATGACGGCGCTGATTGACACGGGTGCATCCCGCAGTCTTGTCAGTCAACGGGTAGCAGAGGCTCTAAAGGGCAGAGCAACCGTGCTTCAGAAGGACATTGTGGTGCGGCTGGCAGATGGCACAGTCTATGACGTTGGTCGAATTCTGCGTATCTCGGTGACACTGGGCAGCAAAACCTGTGTGGTGGACTTCCTAATTATGCCGGAAGTGACACACGAAGTTTTGCTGGGAATGGATTTTTTGGCTAGAAGTAAAGCAAGTTTTGAGTGCGGCGGGCATGCAATCACACTACGGGAGGCAATCGAGTACAACGGAGTGGATGCACAGGTTGTCCAGGGAGGCTCAGCGAGGACGCTGGAAACACAACACAATCATCGAAGCGAAGCTGGCAGACAGGGTGAGAAAGCACAGAAATGCGAAACGGGTCTGGCAGGAGGGATGCATAAAAACATCGCCCTCCGGGATCGCAACATATACACAGCGGTAACACAAACAAGGGGTGACGACGAAACGAAGGACGAGCATGCGCGGCAGTGTCTAGCACGGGCCTTGTTCGAGGATCTGTCCGGAACCAGCAACATTTCCACATACCGCATCCGCATGAAGCACGACAGGCCACTCAAGCAGAAGTATTTTCCCCGAAATCCAGTGATGCAAGCCGTAATCGACGCCGAAATCTATGAGCTCACTAAAAAGGGCTGCATCGAGGCATCGCACAGCCCATACAGTTCCCCAATCGTTCTAGTGAGGAAGAAGAACGATCAGTGGCGGCTATGCATATACTTCCGCCAACTAAATGAAAACTCAGAGACCAACGCGTACCCAATTACTCGGATGGATTTCATTCTGGACCAGCTGCGGGAGACGAAGTCTATAAGCACACTGGATTTGAAGAACGGTTGTTGAGTTCACCAATGGCGGGTGATGCCATTTGGCTTGCACACTGCACCGCCCACATTCCAGCGTGCTCTGGACAGCATTATAGGCGCTTTCACATATCTTGACGATATAATCGTCATTGGCCGGACCATGGAGGAGCATACAGAGAAGCTCGCTGAAGTTTTCCGTCGTCTGAGGGCAGCTAATCTCAGAATAAATGTGGAAAAATGCCATTTCTTCCGAACCAGCATTAAATACTTGGGTCACATCGTGAGTGATAGCGGTATTCATACTGACCCAGATAAAATAGCGGCAGTTCGGGACCTCAAACCACCACGATCAATAAAGGAGGTGCAGAATTTTCTGGGTGTCGCGTCGTGGTACAGGCGGTTCATCACAGAGCAGGCCAAGCCTCTGTATGACATCGTGAAGAAGGGCAAGAAGTTTCGCTGGGAGGAGGAACAGCAACGCGCGTTCGAGCAGTTTAAAAGGCTGCTGACTGAAGCCCCTGCTTTCTCCCGCCCAGACTTCACGAAGATATTCACTCTTGAGACAGATGCTAGCGACTACGGGCTTGGTGCGGTACTCACCCAAGAAGTTGATGGAATCGAACGAGTTATCTCATATGCAAGCAGGAAGTTACGGAATGCCGAGGTGAACTACTCCGCTACAGAGAAGGAGTGTCTGGCGATTCTCTGGGGCATAAGGAAAATGAAAATGTACCTCGAGGGGTATCACTTCATCGTCGTCACCGAACACCTAGCGTTGAAGTGGTTGAATACCATTGAGAGTCCATCGGCTCGAATCGCAAGGTGGGCGCTGGAACTGCAACATCATTCATTCGAAGTTCAATACTGGCGGGGTAAATTGAACGTGGTAGCAGATGCTTTATCGCGTCAGCCAAAGGAAGCATCATGCGGACTTGCCCAATCCGAGACGGTTCACTGTAGATGGTTGAGAAGGAGGCTGGAGGACGTAAAAAGGACACCTAGCGACTACCCAGACTACACTATACAAGACTGAAATTTATATCGCCACATTTCTCGTACTGGGTATGACGACGAGTGCCAGCCCTGAAAGTTGTGTGTAGCAAAACATTTACGGGAACGAGTGCTGAGAGAAAACCACGATGAGCCCCCTGGCGGACACCTGGGGGTACGTAAAACTTTGATACGCATAATGAATGGATACTACTGGCCCGGAATGCATCGAGATATTTGCCAATACGTACGATCGTGTCAGAAGTGCCAAATGTACAAAACATCGCAACAGCAGCAAGCGGGAAAGATGCTCACCCAAATTGCCAAGGAGCCGTTCGAGACAATTTGCACAGACTTTGTGGGGCCCTTACCACGGACAAAATATTGGAATACCATGCTTCTATTATTTTTCGATCGCATCTCGAAATGGGTTGAGATGGTGGCGGTGAGGAAGGCGACGTCTGATGCCGTGATAAAATGCTTCCGAGAGCGGCTGTTAGCGCGTGGTGGCACACCAAAGATCCTCATTTCTGATAATGGCGTTCAATTCACCAGTCGAAGATTCACCGAATTCCTTCGAGATCTAGGAGTACGGCACCAGTTGACTGCACCCGGCGGAGAGGGCTAATCGTACCATAAAGACGATGCTCGCCCAGTTTAGCGGCAACGACCAAAGGCTTTGGGATGAGTTGCTTCCAGAACTTACATTGGCAATCAATAGTAGTAGGGCGGAGTCAACAGGCGTATTTGACGATGGGACGGGAACCACGAGTCACTATACAACGAGATGACAGCGGGATCATGGCATCGGGAGAAAGACGTCGAAGGGAAGGTGATGCGGCTGAAGGAAACATTCGAGCTGGTCAGAATGAATATGGAGAAATCAGCAGAGCAGCAGGCAAGGAATTATGATTTACGCAAACGAGCATGGAGGCCGAAGATGGGTTACGCAACACCCCTTGTCGAAGGCTATAGATCACTTTGCGGCCAAGTTGGCGCCAAAGATTGATGGGCCGTATCGAGTAATAGCTACTCCGTCACCCGTAATACTCCGGGTTAAGAAGGACTCGGAGAAGAAATCTCGCAATGTGTATGTGATGTGGTACGTTGTCTGGAAGAGGACCCCCTCGAGTCGGAACCCGATCCTCGAACCATGCCAACAGTGGCATCCAGATACTAAATAAAATTGATGCAGCCACTCTCCTAGATATCTCCTCTTACGTGTCACCACTTAATTTGCATGACTTGATTATATAATCCCGCTAAGTCTTGGCAACTAGGTCTCAGTTTAAGTCCTAGTATTTCCATGTATTACCTTCCTTTTTCTTGTTTGCGACTCGATTACAGATGATGGATGAAGATCAGGAGGGGTCGGACAAAGGCGGAGGGTTGACCTTAACTCTAGATGGTGGTCAGGAACTCCATGGACAGTTGTGAAAACGATGGGCTGCGTCGTTGGATTGAAGCGGAGCAGGACTCTTGACTTGCTAGTGGCACATACCGATACACCGAGCGAGAGAAAGCCAAATATAGATAAGAAGGCAATCGTGGGAGCTCGAACTGGAAGATCATCGACCCAACCACTGACACTAAACTCGTCGTCGATGCATCCAGATGGACAAGAACCGGAGAAAGAGAACAACGACCGTCAAGCGGCCACTGGGGGCTCGAAACACTAATCGCGTGTTTCTAAGCAAGGTAACAGAGAGCAGAGCGGATCACGCGCTGACGGCAGTACCATAGGCAAACAATGCGAGCCGCGAGGATCTAGTCAACCAGGCGAAAGACTTTCCAAGGGCTATAAAATTCCTCGGCAAGAGAAACAGGGCCGCGACAAGCACCTAGATTGGGCAGCGGACAGGTATCCTCAAGTGGCACCGCACCATAGGGAACAAGATGGATCACGAGCCGACGGTAGTACCGGAGAAAACAAGCACTAGCCGAGAGAACTCAGTCACCCAAGTGGAAAATTGCCTAAGGATGTTTTAACTCCTCAGCGAAAAAGGCATAGCCACGAGAAACACCGCGGGCAAATCGTGAACAGTTATCCACGGATTAGTTCACAGACAGACATCCGGGCAGCCATGGACCTGGCAAAGTCTGACGATGAAAGGCTGGAAGGACGACGCAAACGTCCTCCGGCACAAGACCAGTCCAGGAGCGCAACTGGGGAACGACTTTATGACGCCTCAGCAAATAAGGACGATCCCCACACGGGTAGAAATAGCGGATCAAAACGTCATACACCGGGGCACAAGGGCCACAATCGCCAGCAACCTCACTTATCTTCAGGGACACGCCACAAAGACTCACCCAGAACCAGCTGTGAACACCAGGCAAGACGGTCACTCGCGATACAACAGAAAAGCGTGAAGCGGCTAACAGGTCAAAAGGAAGAGGCCAGCGGGGAAGCTCTAAGCTCGAAGAACACCGACCAAACGAGAGGAGACGTGGGTACACAACCGTCCGGGCATGACGTAGTGTCAAAAAGACAGAAGCATGAATGGACGATCGGCCACCGAAAAAATATCAGTCAAGCACATGCGGGGTTCCCTCTACGCTTATGTGGATTCCCAGTGAACTAACCGCTGGTGAAGCATTGCTGAGCCTGTTCCCGGAGGTGTATACCCCGCCATTGGACGCTAAGACATCAGCATTCGAAGAATGGATTAACTCGGTTAATGCATCCGCGAGACCGCTGCTGATACTGTTTGACGACAACTTCGATGATGTACACGTGCTGGACGAATCGGTCGAGTCATCACCATGGACGTTCAGGAATTCAGAGGCCCACCTGCAACAGACACCCCTAGCAGTCATACCATAAGCCGTACCGGAGCTTGCTCCGGAGGTCACACCTCCAGAATTAACAACACCAGAGGTTGCCGCCATAGAGCCGGTCGCGCAGTCGGTTCCGAGGGACGAGTTACAGCAGAAAACAGAATCCCGTACGAGGAGGAAGAATCCAAAGACGACCGAACTGAGTTAAAATGCACTGTCCAATCAGACATTCCGGCGCCTACTGCAACAAAAGCCCAAGGTACTGTAGCAGGGTTGCAGGCGAATAATCCGTTGACAACAGAGCTGGGCGAAACACCGGCCACTACCACACCCCCATTGCAACCGATCAAGCCACCGATCCCAGAGGATTTGCAGCAGGAGCTTCGTAGGATAGTGGCGGCCAAGAAAAAAGGACAATTTGGGTTCAAATGGCCCGCCGAGGAAGGGGTTTTCCACGTATACGTATCGAGGACCAGGGGGCTGAGTGTGATCTATCGACAACCAGATGTACAACTCCTTGAGTGCGGAAGCAATCCCTTTCTTCCGTAAAACAGGGGGGAGTGTGACGATGGCCGCAGGAAACCGCACAACCCGGATATAGCAGAAGACATTTAAAAAAAGAAAGAATAAAGGAAAAAATAAACAATAACACAGCACCGACAACAATAGCCAAGCGGATCAACACGGCGAGTATACCCTAACAGAATTAAAACACCACAACGACAATAACACAGACGCACCCTACACACTATAAGATCGAAGCGCTAGCGAATTCTTGAAATACAAGTGCGCGTATCTCAATAAAACCCACGATGCCAATTTGGAAAAGTCAAAGTAGCGCACACATACGTCCATGCGCTCCCACGTTTACAGCAAGCGCTTAAACTCGCGCAGATCTTTCCAGCGTTGTTGTTGTCTCTCGATCCGTTGCTGCTGCAGCAGTGAATCGCTTGAAGTGAGCATCGGATCAGCGTCATCGTGTGCATTTGCGCAGTATCGTGTGCATTTGCGCAGTTTGCGAATAGTATCAGAAACCTTCGCTAGTTACAAGGGTACGTCTTGTAGACTGCCGGCGTAATCCAGCATAACGGACGCGACTTGTAGTTCGCCCGTGTCAAACGAGAGAAGTAGAGTATTCTATAGTTACAAAGGCACGTCTCGTTGACTGCCGGCGTAATCCAACTAGCTGGGGCGACTCGTAGTCCGCCAGTTACACTAAAATCTCCACAGTAACAATTCCTTTAGGGCTACAGAACAGGGACGACATTCAACAGGGCGCGTCACGTAGACCGCGATGCCCCACTAGAACTTAGATAAATCAGTAGAAACTAATAAATAAAAATTAAATTAAAATTTGAATTAAACCATGTTAAAAAATGAATAAAAGAATGTATTGATATAAAAAAAGCCTGGAAAATATCATCGCCAGTGGTCACTGAAACTAAAATTTCTCTGACGAACGCCTGGGCATCCGACGAGGATACCTCGGCAGCCGACCTCGTTACAACAGTTAGGTGAAAACTTTTTATATTGTTGAGCTTCTTGTGACCTGTACATTTGCGGGATATTTTGCAGCCTAGTACTATCTTTTGTAAAGACAGACACAAAGCAAATCAAAGAATGATTCTGCTCCAAGTAGCAGATATATTTTTTGCGGCTTAAAAAAGTATGGATCAGCTAATTGTAAATTCCCTGGAATACTCCAATCCTTCGTTTATACAGTACACCTGGCTGATAAGTAGAAATCGATTTCAAAACCCAAAAATCAGCCGAAAGATCATATGCATTAATACGAGTCCTCACTGTAGCATGCAAATTTTGTTGAACAGTGAAGTTAGCTTTACCGATTCCGATTAAGTTTGAATGTCTTTTTTGCTTCTTCAAATCCAATAACTAACTTTATGGTAAGCTTAAAAATGTACTGATCCTTAGTTTTAGTTCTAGTCTTAGCTTTAGTTTAGTTTTAGTCTTTTTTAAGGTTTTTTCACCTATTTTCCTTATATAAATTATTAAGTTAAAATTTGTATATACAAAATTATATAAATAGAATTCTTAGTTGCAAAGCTAGTATTTAAGCTAAACTCTAAAAAATTTAAAATTGGCAAATCGATACATTAATTTTGTGGTAAATAATCTATATCTATATTTTTTATTAATTTATAAATAATAAATAAATCAAACTAAAAAAGTTTATAAATGCGTCCAACAACAAAAACGTTGGAGCATAAAAATACAAAAACACTAGCTCTGCCCACCGCGGCAGAGACTTCAAATAAGCGAGTTAAAGGCTCGGAATCAATTGTGCAACTGAGCTTCTAATTCAAGCGATTAAAAAAGCAAAATAAACAAAATCTATGCAAAAGGTGGTGGGTAGTTACAATAACAAATATTAATAGAGAGAAGATAATTAACGGTATCTTCTCTCTCGCTTGCTCTTTTTCTATTCTATTTTACTATTGTACAATTTCAGAAAAATAAGTAAAACCAACGTTATTTGGACTCCAATGCTATTTCTGATATCACGACAACAAGTATTTTAAATGAAGTTACCGAAAATGAATCCGAATCTAGTGTTTCTAGAGGTGTGATTGCTGATCCTCTACCCTGTTCTATTGAAACTTGTTTTAAGAAAGTTATTTAGTTATTTCAATAAACAAACTAGATTTGCTGTATCCTGGTGTTATATATATATATTATAGCATCTTCCATATTTATTGCTTTTACTTTATCTTTATTTAATTAGTTGGCTTGTTGCAATAGCGTCCTTTCTATGGCGACACTTTAGTTATAAGTGTCTCCTCTTTTAGTTATTTCACAATCCTTATTTACTTAGTACTAAATTTAACCTAATACCTAATTTAAGACTTATTTCTAAAATACCTACACAGCTAATCCTTAATATACTAAATTACACTATTGTTTCAAATTACTACTAATTATACTACAGTTCGGCCAATCTGACAACATGATCGACCTCGGTCACAATTTCTTAATTCTACCCTAAGTGTTGCTTTCTTCTATTATTTCATAATCCTTAACTTTCCCCTGTTTAATGTTGCATGCTTCTATGATACCATTATACGGAATTTGCGTTATTTGCCCATTTTCAATGTCTTTTATTACATATCGATCATGTGGGAGTTTTTTATAAATTAAATAAGGTCCCTTAAATTTAGGAACTAGCTTTTTATTCACTCCAATCGTCCTATCAACGTTTTTTATTACTACAAAGTCTCCCTCCTCAAACTCATTTACCTTAAATTGGTTTTTGTTCTGCTGGTTTTCATTGTATTGTTGCACTTTTTCTATCTTTTCTTCCGCTTTTGCTCTTATTTCTTCCAAATCCCTTCCCCCCGGGCTGAAACTGTACTCGTCTAAAATATCCTTTCTACTTGACCATTTGCTTGCGGGGAATGCACTGCAACCTTTACATGATCTATATTTCGGTCAATTACAAAACTCTTGAACTTATTTGATGTGAAACATGTTCCTCTATATGTAATGCATCTACTTGGTCTACTATAATAACTAAAATATTTAGTCAAACCTGCTACAACTTCCTTTGTACTTGTGCTTAAAACTGAATAAAGTCTCACAAATTTGGTGAATGCATCTACTATTACTAATATATGCTTCCTTTTAGACCGAAGTGATGGCAAGGGTCCCAAATGATCTAGATGAATAGTATGAAACGGTTTGGCAACTACTATGGCAATACTATGCAAATTTTTTTGCGTTTGAGTGTTGAGGTGCTGAATACATTATACATCTTAAACAGTTCCTATTAAAATTATTAATTTTATTTTTTATATCTGGAAACCAATAGTTATCCTTCAACTTGTGATAGCATTTATCAACACCTTGATGGCCTAATTGCTCATGTGTGGTTCTAATAATTTCTCTCTCAAATTCTTTTGGCACATACAATCTCTGTCTATCATTATCTTTTTTAAATACTACTCCGTTTTCCATCAGATAGCTATCCATTTCTTCTGTTTCTAGTTTGTTTTTAAATGCAATGATATTCGGGTCTCTTGACTGCATGATTTGCAATTGAAAATCTATATCTTCAGCTTCCACTATTCCTATTACCTCGTTCAAATCGTAATTTATCTCGTTCCTGCTTAATGCATCTACATGTGCCATTCTTATTCCCGCTCTATGTATTATTGTATAATCATAGTTTTCTAATTCCAATGCCCACCTCGCAATTCTACTATTAACAGTCTTTTTCCTTAATGTCATTGCTAATGAATTGCAATCTGTTATAATTTTGAACGCTATACCTTCTAAATAGATTCTAAAATGCTTCAAAGCGTAAATAATCGCTAATGTTTCTAATTCAAAGCTATGGTACCTACTTTCCGCATCGGATGCTCTTTTAGAAAAATATGCCACTGGATGAAAATAACCATCCTCTTGTTTTTGCATCAAAATAGCTCCAAACCCTATTAGCATCACAATGAAGATCTGTTTCCTTAGTATTTTTATAAATGCACAGTACCGGATTAGATATTAGCTTATTCTTTAGTATTTCAAAAGCTTCGATACATTCGCTAGTCATTTTAAACTTTGCATTTTTCTTTAAAAGTTCATATAACGGACGTGCTATTACTGAAAATGATTTTAAAAATTTTCTAAAATATGAGCATATTTATTGCCGTTGTATGTCCGTCCGATGGTTTGATACCCTCCGCGTCTATTCTGTGCCCTAAATATTCAATTTCGCTATACCCAAACTTACACTTGCTGTGCTTAATTTCCAATCCGTATCTCATTATTTGTTTCAATACTTTCTCCACGATTCCTATGTTTTCTTCAACAGTTTTTGTTGCTATCAAAATATCATCCATGTATACTACTATTTCATTGCTCTCAACAAGGACTTTAGTAATAAAACGCTGAAAAACCGCAGGACCATTCTTCAGTCCAAAAGGCATTCTCGTGAATTCATACTGACCACTTGGTATTACAAACGCCGTATATTTAATTGATTCCTCTGCCATTTTAATCTGATGGAATCTTGATTTTAAGTCCATTACTGAAAACACCTTTTTACACTCTAGATATTTAAGACAATCTTCTAATAAAGGTAAAGGATAATTATTCTTTACAATTAATTCGTTCAATCCTCTGTAGTCAATACACATCCTAGTTTCTCCTGGCTTTTTCTTTGTTAGGACAATGGGTGACGCATATGATGATTCACTATACCGGATTATCTTTTTTTCTAACAATTCACTTATGATACGATGAACTTCATTTTTCTCCGCAACTGACAACCTACGAGGAGAACTATAAACATGCGTGTCTGCGCTTAGTCTAATTGTTGCTTCATAGTTTATATCTTCAACTTGTTGTTTCTTTTGTGTAATTTCCGCAATTTCTCTAAACTTCTTTGCTAATTCTCTTGACAACTTCGGGTCCACATCGATAACTTCTTCTTCTATTTCAATATTATTAATAGCCAGAATATGTTCACCTTCACTTATGTAGTCTTCAGTTTTCTTTCCTGTTTCTAACTTCATTTCTTTGATTGAAATCAACTCCAATTTTCTGTTTTTCTCTTTAATTTCTTCATTTTTTAATTCAGTTTTTATTGTATTTCCATTAATTTTTGGCTTCATGCCTAATGATATGTCAAAATAAAAATAAAAATTTCTGCCCAGTAACAATTTGCAGGGTAACAAGTTATTTTCTAACACTAAAAGATTCATTTCTTTTTCCTTACTGTCTAACCTAATGTACACTCGAATACTTCCTAAAACATTTATACATCTGTTTCCTAGTCCTTTCAGTCGTCCTCTGTACTCACGTAACTCAGCTCCCCTTGGTACACATGATTCTTTTATTAAACTACATGGGCTACCGGTATCAAAGAATGCATCAATTAATTGTGGATTACATTTATCTATGTTGAAAGCAACACTCACCCTCTTCATAAAATCCATCGGCTTCCATTCTGATTGTCCTTCATAGTCGCACTGCATAGTAGTCTTCATTGGGCACTCCTTATAACGATGTCCCACTTGTCCGCACTTGAAACACGAATCCCTTGGGCGTGGTGGTTTGGAACATTCTTTAGCAAAATGTCCCATGTTTGAACAGTTGAAGCATCGTACTTCCTTCATACCGCCCGCTACTGGAGTCTTCTTCTGGTCTTCTGATTTCTTCAACACCTTCTTGTACCATGCCAGATCCCCTTTTAGTTGCTGCATGCTCGTAACATCTTTGAAACTCAATGTTACTATCGTTACTATGTTACTTTTTCCGAAATTGGTGCCTTGCGTGCTTTTTCCTGCATTTCTATTACATAATGCATCAGCTTTTCTCTGTTCTTTTGCCACTTGCGTGACTCAAGTTTCTTTAGAATATTTTTCAATCCCACTGGCTGATCAAACTCGCGTACCAAGTCATCTTTCAACTCTGCCCAAGTGTGTGCCTCGTTTAAACGCAACCAGGCCTGTGCGCTTCCTTTAAGTAATCTACGCGCCAACAAAAATTTTGTTTTTTCGTCGCATTCGAAAGTGGTGGCTGTTTTTTCGAAATCTGCCATCCATTTATCCATACTCATCTCATCATCGCCTGAGTAAGACTTCATTACGCTCTCGACATCCGCTAACTGCATCTTAAATGTATTTGCTGCCATCGAGCCTGCTTCCAACTGCTTAATTTCCTGCTGCAGTTTTAGTATGCGCAATCGTTGCTGCAGCATTTTTTCAACCTCGTCGAACTTTTCTATATCGCGCTTGTTCGTATCTGTTGCCGCTGCTTGCTGCGACGTCGACGCTGCCGACGTGCCTCTGTTTGCCAACGCCGCTTTCTGTGATGTCATCGCGACTGCTGCTGCTGCTATAAGGCCACGAGACTGCGACTCTTGTTGCATTAATTCGGCTTCGCCCTCTGCCTGCTGCGACGCCAACGCTCTACTTCTGTTTGCCAATACCGCCTGGTGCTCCGCGTAATTGAATCCATCGGGATCCTGGACATCGTCATTAATTTCGACCAAAAATACTTCCTGAACTTCAAGTTCACTCTCCGGGAGTCCGCTGCCCGACATATTTACGCAGTGTATGTCCGTGAATAGTCCACCACGACGCTCAACCTCGTGCACGCCTTCAATGCTATCCAACAATGCGCGAAGTTGCGAAATTGTCGCTGTCTCGCTGTATTCAATTTGTGCTGCTTGGAGTTTAGCTACGATTTCTTCCCTCGTGAGTCGGCGTGCCACACCTGATGTTATAGCATCTTCCATATTTATTGCTTTTACTTTATCTTTATTTAAGTAGTTGGCTTGTTGCAGTGGCGTCCTTTCTATGGCGGCACTTTAGTTATAAGTGTCTCCTCTTTTAGTTATTTCACAATCCTTATTTACTTAGTACTAAATTTAACCTAATACCTAATTTAAGACTTATTTCTAAAATACCTACACAGCTAATCCTTAATATACTAAATTACACTATTATTTCAAATTACTTCTAATTATACTACAATATATATATCTTTATATATATAATTCTTCTGTACGTGTTTTGACAGTGAACTCCTCCTAAACGGGTGGACCAATTTTAAAGAAATTTTATGTGTCACCGACACATTCAGAACACGTAAACAACAGCGTTTGCAAGTGTATCGCGCATTGACGCGTACATCACTTCTTCGCCTTGCGTTTGAATATGAGTCGGACATCGATTATTCGTCACATTCACAAATTGTAATCGGTGCTATGAATAAACAATGCCATTTTCCATGACTATTAATAAGTCACAAGGTCAAACAATGTCGATTTGTGGGATGGATCTAGAAAATTCGGTCTTTTCACATGGCCAATTATATGTGTCGTGTTCTCGCGTTGGAAACCCGTCAAGTTTAATCATTTATACTCCTCAGGAATTGACTAAGAATATTGTTCATCAACTCGCATTAAGATAAAATTAAACAAACATTATTGATTATAATGAATTGTTTTTCGAAAAATTGATGTGATTTCAAAATAAAGAATAACAAAATTATTATATTCAGGCATGCTCCCTATGCTATGTTTTTTTTTTTTTATTTATATATGAATATAATAAACTTAATATTCACTGAAATATCAATAGACACTGTACAAAAAAAGTTAAAATGTCAAAATAACGAAACACAATTAATCAAGCATGCTCCCATTTTCACTTACTTTTGCGTTTTGCGATTTCATATCACATTATCTTTGAATCATACGTTAAACCTATTATGTATTAAATACACACATCAAATTTCGTCAAAATTGGTCCAGCCGTTTAGGAGGAGTTCACTGTCAACACACGTACAGAAGAATTATATATATGAAGATATATATATATATATATATATGTGTATATATATAGTGTAGGAATGGCATATAGTGCTGCAGAGTAGCAAACACAAATGTAGCAAAGTAAGCGATCGACGAAACTACTACAAACCAGAAAGAAAAAGCAGAATGAAACTCTTATTGAATATTTCAATTCTATGAGAGATATGGCCAAACCTGCATGGTGCTGGGTCCTCGACTAGCAGGAACTCATGCTTAAACGGAATATTGCCAATTTTGAATTTAACTTGCGCCTTTTGGGTAGCCTTGAAGCATTCAGCTGAAGGCCCTCTCAATGTGACGTTGCATTTGCGCAGTTTCGCGCGCGGCAGTCGAACAGACTTAGCGACTAGTGACACTGCTGCTCCAGTATCCACTACCATCTGCTGCGACCGTCCGTCGAAAAACACGAAGCAGTGTAAGCTCTGGTTACCCGTCGCGCTCAAATTGAGTGGGGCTTCTTCGGTGCTTACTTCGGTGCCTGTACCCGTGATAGTCGCAGCTTCGTTGCTCGCAACTTGAGTGGATGTCCCCGTTGACTCAGCTTCCCCTTGAATGGGTGTTTCCTGAATGGTGGCGGACTGTAGCGGTGTAATACGTGGAATATCTGCTTTTGCGGATGCGACGCTCAAACCCGAGGACGACGACGAAGCATGCAATGCAACGTTATGCTGATGGGGAGCCGTTGCTCTAATCGTCAACTCCTCGAGTTGCCACCTCTTCTCCGGTCATTCGAGCCTCTATTTGCAGTTGAGCTGGTTCAGTTTGCAGCTGCAATACGTTTCTTGGACGGTTTTTGCTCGATTGACTCTGAAGCACAACGGCAGTCCGCATTGCGTCCTGCAGAGTGCGTGGCCTACTGGCCATGATGAGGCTTTGTAGCGACGTCACACGCACGCCATCGATGAATTGCAAAGTCCGACAAAGACTCGCGTTGGCCTTGAGTACAGTTACGAAACTGTTGGTAACATGCCTGCGAATTCATGGCAAAACGTTCACGAAGTGCGTGCCGAACCTGCTCATATGTAGGAGGGGGGTTTGCCGGTATTGTGCCGTATAGGCGAAGTGGACGCTCACGTAGATTCGTTGTTAATGCCATCACTTTCTCAGCTGTAGTCCAGCAATAGAAGCGTGCGGCATCTTCCAGCTGTCACCATCAAAAGTAGGGAGCACGTGCGGATTAAATGGACGCGGCTGATTATTCGCCGGAAAAGCGCAGGGGCATGTGGATGGTGGCGGCTCTGGATGCCCTGCGTAGCTTGTGCTGCACAAATGGCGTCGTGGGACTTCAGGGTCTGGCAAGGTGTGAGTTGGCGCGTCAGCATGTACATTCTCATGGCTCCTTCCACCATGTGTGTGCCATGCAGTTCTAATATTGCGGTCCCTTTCATCAGGAACAGTGGACCTCATCTCCAACGAGCGTTGAAATGTCTCGAATAGAGCATCAATCTTCTCGTTGACCGTGTTGGAAATAGCATCCGCTGCACGTGCGCTGGGCGAACGTCTCCCCATAGTGGTAAAGCTTAAACTTAAGCTCGTCCGATATAAAATAAACCCCACACCTGGCACCAATGTTGTGAAATTCAGTGCGGCCGAGCGGTTGACTTTAAGTATTGGGGTTTATTTAGTATGGGGATTATTAAATTAACTACTAAATTTCAATTAAATTTAAAAATTAGAATTTACGCTAGTTAACGTATTAACTAACATCACGGTACCGTTGAAACCCCCACGCATCTACGCCACAGATTCTATGAACTTTGCGGAGCGGAAACTTGACCGAATTGAAGGTCTTCCGCGTTCATAGAATCTGCTGCATCGACAAACGCCAAAGAATCAACAGCAGCAACGTTTAGCAGCGACACAAATAATAAACAAACGTCAACAATAACAGCATAAAGAATTTAAGCTAGCATAAGCATAACTCTAAGTGCGGTACTCGAATCGCTGATGTAATACGAATACACTTTTGTACATGGAATTTTCCATGATAGGTTTCTTTTGCATGGTTCCCAAGTTGAAGAGTTAGTTCTGTTGGACGCGTCTACGCTTGCTGTTGTATAAAATAAAAATCTAAATCGAAAAATATTGCTGTTGTATAAAATATAAATCTAAATTGAAAACTATTGCTGTTGTATAAAATAAAAATCTAAATTGAAAACTATTACTGTCGCATAAAACAAAAAAATCAAAATTGTGAACAAATACTGTTGTTTTAACCAAAAACCTAAATTGTGAACTATTACTGTTGTATCAAACAAAAACCCAAAATTGTGAACTATTATCGCTGTATTAAACAAAAACCAAAATGTACTGTTTATTTGTCGTATTTAATTTAACAATAAACGCATTAACAAAAATCACAAGAAAGACTTCTGATTTCAACGGAAGGAAAACTCCAAATTATAATCAGGAAGTTAACTCGCTCGCCCGGCTGACTACTGCCGTTTTTTTAGCAGTTGGCGATCAAGATGACTAATAACTAATAATTATTATGCTGCCAATAATTATTAGCTGGGTAAATGGTTGTTTAGGTTGCAATCAATCTCCAATTGTTCTCATTTGTTTCTTTTCTTTTTATAATGGGTTATATTCGTTTTAAACTAACGATTCAAGCCACTACTGTCTTGCTCAAAATACAGTCTGCTACTGTCAACATCGCTGGGCCTGGCAGCACTTTCCCAACTAGGTAAGCAGTGCACGACCGCACTGACGATTTGGGGTATCCGTGCACGACCGATCGCAACAATATCTAATTTAAAAACCAAAATAATTCAAGTGCATGTCGATTGTTTGTGTGCAGCATTTAAATTGTTTAAATATTTTATTAGTCTATTTACGTTTTCTATTCTTATACTATTTATACAAGTATTATTGTGAAAAAGCGTATGGGGTGCTTGAGCCATAATTTGCATTTATCGAGCACTCACGCTATTTTCAGATTATTACCAACCTTTTTCGTTTATTTATATTTTATTAAAAATTTTTTTTCCTTTTTAAGTTCGATTGATCATTAAAGCGTGTTTTTTAGTTTTTTAAACTATATTTATTTAAGTCTAATATTGTTCAAACATAAATGAACGCTACTTGCGTTACTGTCAAGTACAAACACACCACATTGGCCTTCCACAATATATTTTAATATACTTTCCTGCTGCTTGTGCGTGAAATAATAAATACGATGTACGATAAGATGTGAGCAAGCCGAGCATGCGCGTCTAACGATTAAATTTACGATCCATAAATTATGTACTTGGATGACAAACGATCAATGCAGCGCACACATCTTTAATATACAAAGATGTGTCAATAAACTCATAAAACCGTACTAGCTATGTAATAAAAATAGAAACATACACGTAATATGCAATATAATACATACATACATATAATACATAAATACAGTCTAACTAGCTCTTAAGAATTGTATATAAGTGAAAGATTAATAAAAATAAGACGAGTTCTTTAACGGAATCCAATGTATGTGCATTAATTTTTTGGTCAATCGAGCCAAATTTTTTTGTTTTTAAAGATTTAAAAAAAAAAAAAAATTTAACAGAATCAGTGAAAGCATTTTGACAAATTTGTGTAAAAAACCAAACATACGTTTGTTTAACATAATTTTCAAAAAAAGGAAAACGAAATAGTGCAATTGATTAAACTTCGGCTTTGAGTAGAGGCACAGCAAGATCAACCAGGCGATCAGATCAAAAATTCCTCCAACGAATCAATTGTACTTTTCGTATCATTTTGAAAATTTGTGTTGTTTGTGTAAAAAAATGAAAAATGTTGCCGGAAAACACTTTCATTTTGCTAAACGAGCAAAAGGAAATCCGAGACAACATAGACCAGAAAATTGCTCAAAAATTGAGCATACTGGAAATAAAAAGTGAGTTGCCAAAGTTTTCGGCAAATCATACAGTTCTGAAGAAATATGGACCCATTGACCATGAGTATTACAATAACAGGATATATGAAGATACCATGGAAAAGATTCGAAAGGTTGAGCAGTCATCAATGAAGATTGAGGAGATTGCCACTACATCTGTCGCAATGGGAACTGTTCGCAAGGCACCTGCCCCACCGGTGAAGCAGTTGGAGGCAGATGCAGCATCACAGGATAATCAGTCCATAAGCTCTGGCGATTATCTTGTGAATGAGTTAGAAAGGAAGGCAGAAAAACTCAGGCACCATCTAAGTGAGGCTGAAAAAATTCTGCAATCCGGTAATCTAGAATACTTACAGCTCTTTAAGGATAACGTGCCATTTTATTGGAATAAAATGGAAAAGCTTATAGTGGAGCTGAGAACGCAATATAAATTTGAAGGTTTCGATTTCGACCCTTACGAGGAGTTCGAAAGGGAAGCGATGGTGATGTCTAAAAGCATAGAAAGACAAATTAAACACTTATCCACCATAGCAACAGAAGTGGCCGAGCTTCCAAAAACTGAACTTCCACAATTTAGCGGATGCTCAAAAGATTGGTCCACTTTTTACGAATTGTTTAACGAAACAATTCACAACAGGAGCGACATCAGCAAAGCAAGAAAGCTGAACTATTTGAAGTCTTAAAGGAGAAGCAAGGACAGGGGTAAGCCATGAAAATACACGCAAATTATTCTCCGACCGCTTAAACCAACTAATAAATTTGAATGTACTTAATGACGATTCTGAAGAGTGCGTTCGAAATTTTTTAGACACGGCAAATGAATGTATTCATATTGTCAAGACAAAAGGAAATTTAGGCGAGAGAGCCAATACAATTCTGGCTCATATACTTCTCCGAAGATTCTCGCCAGAAACACTGCAGCTGTACGAACAGCACGTAAGAAAAGCGAGAGAAATACAATCGTTAGATGATTGCTGGGGTTTATTGAACAGCTTTATAATTCAAAAACTCTGTTCCAAAATATGAGAGGCCCCAATCGAAGCAGTCAGTACAGAAAACATGTCGTTTTTGAGCGCTCAATGGTCACGATATATTTAAATGTCTAAAATTTAAAGGAGCGCCGATCAACAAAAGAAAGGAATTTATTACGAAACAACGATTATGTTTCCGGTGTCTTGGTGCATATAACATGAAGGACTGCAAAAAAGATTGGAGATGTCAACGCTGTGATAAAACACACAACACTCTGTTGCACGAGGAAGTGTCATCTAGAAAAGAAAATGTCAACTTCCTAAATCTGAAGAAAGGCAAGGATACTCTGCTGGCTACCGCTCTTATTAAAGTTAAGGGTATTAATGGCGACTTTGAGCTACTTAGAGCCCTAATGGATGGAGGTTCACAAAAGACTTTGATATCCGAAGAAGCAGCTCAAATTCTAAGGCTTCCTCGAGTAAAGGGCACTGTAGAAGTACAAGGAATATTCTCACATGGTGCAGAAGTTTCCAGGAACAGTGTTTGTCTGGAACTTAAACCACGATTCTCCAGTAATTTCGAATGTAAGGTTAACGCATTGGTTATATCAAAATTGCTTAAAGCGTTGCCAAACAAAGAATTCGATGTTGAAAAAGAATGGGAAAAATGCATTCTAGCCGATCCAAATTTCAATCAGCCCAGCAAGATTGATATGATTATTGGAGCTGACCTGTTTCCTATATAATAGAAGGAAATGTCAACATCATTGAGGGCAAACTTGGCCAAAAAACTAGATTTGGTTGGATCGTGTCCGGAAACATTTCCCGGTCAACTAATAAAAAGATCATCACTGCTACTTCTACTATCGATATTGAAAATCTTGAACGATTTTGGGAGTTTGAAGATGATAGTAAGGAGGCGAATGAGGAAGATATACAATGCGAGCAGCATTTTAAAAATACAACGAATTTCGACAAAGATGGCCGAATATGTGTTTCGACTCCATTCAAAGAAGAATTTCAACTGGGAGATTCACGAAGACAAGCCATGGCAAGACTTTTAAGTATGGAAAAGAGATTTAAGAACGACAGCGATCTTTTCAAAAGATATGCTTCATTTATGAATGAGTATCTTAGACTAAGTCATATGGAGCCAGTAAACACTATTGGTGATGGTAAATACTACCTACCTCATCAAGCAGTTATAAGACCGAGCAGCCGTACTACAAAACTGAGGGTAGTTTTTGACGCATCGGCAAAAACTTCGAATGGATACAGCCTTAATGATGTCATGTTGGTCGGGCCTAAAATTCAACGCGACATATTCGACATTTTGCTAAAATGGCGGATGTGGCGTTATGTGGTCACAGCTGATATTGAGAAGATGTATCGGCAAATAAAAGTAACAAGTGCTGATCAACAGTATCAACACATACTGTGGAGAGATGACCCATCGAAACCAGTGCGTGAATATAAATTGACGACTGTAACATATGGAACCTCTGCTGCACCGTTCCTTGCTGTACGAACATTGCATGAATTGGCAAATATATATTGCAAGGATGACGTAACATTATCTAGAATCATCAAAGAAGATTTTTACATGGACGACCTAATGACTGGAGATAACACCATTGAAGGATGCATCGATCTGCTACACAAAATGAGATTGGTAATGGTAAAAGCCGGCATGCATCTTCGAAAATGGGTTCAAACATTATTTCAAGCATAGGTGATGATGTCGAAAATGAAAAAATTTCTATAAAAGAAGACGAGTCTGTCAAAAAGACATCTTTACTTTTGACGTCAGTATGCCATCGTTGCGTCGTATCACAAAGCGGCTAGTGCTGTCACAACTAGCTAAAATTTTTGATCCATTGGGATGGCTAACTCCAGTCACGGTCTTAGGAAAATGTTTCATGCAAGACTTAGGGAGGCTCACTTGGTGACGCGTCAGAGAAGGCGTATGCTGCAGTGGTATATGCCAAATCAGAGTCAAGTATAACTTTACTCACTGCGAAAAGCAAAGTCAATCCAATCAAAAACCAGAAAACTATCCCAAAACTCGAACTATGTGGAGCTCATTTATTGGCTAAGCTGCTGTCGAAAGTCCATATAATAATTGGTGACAATGTTCAAACATATGCTTGGACAGATTCACAAATCGTGCTTGCTTGGATAAACAACAGACGAAGCAAAGATAAATTCATCAAATCCAGAGTTGACGATATTTCGAAAAGATTAGCTATGGCTAAGTGGAGCTACGTCAAGTCCGAAGACAATCCCGCAGATGTTGCGTCTAAAGGTATTTTTCCACATAAACTTGAGGGTTATACTATTTAGTGGCAAGGACCGCAATGGCTCTCTTGGCCAGCAAATAAATGGCCGAAATATCCCCAAAACGAACCCGTAATAGTAGCTGCGATGTGCGAAACGGATAATCGATTGATGCAGTTGCTTACAAAGTTTTCTACGTTTAGCAAATTGGAAAACGTAATTGCCTATGTGTTGCGTTTATTCAAAAACTTCGCTACAAATTAAAATATCCATCATATCTAACCGTGGATGAACTTAAAACTGCAAAAATGACAATATTGAAGCTGCAACAACGAATTGAATTTGGTAAAGAAATAAGCCTTCTTCAAAACAACAAACAGTTGGAAACAAAAAATAAATTGCTGCCACTTAATCCATTCTTGGACACTCATGGGATTCTACGAGTTGGGGGACGTCTACAGAATTCTACACTCCCATACAGTATGAAACACCCTATTATACTTGGAAAGTCACACATTACCTGGCTTTTAGTTTACCATGCACACAAAACGACACTGCATGGGGGAATAAAGCTTATGAAAAGCGTAATAAGAGCTGAATACTGGATTTTCGGTCTACGAAACTTACTAAAGAAGTTTCTACGAGCATGCGTTATCTGTATTAGATACCGACAAGAGGTATCTAAGCAACTGATGGGCAACCTCCCAGCATATCGAGTTACTGGGAGTCATCCATTTCACCATACATGCATCGATTATGCAGGACCTTTCCAAATTCGATGCTCTAAAGGACGTGGTCAAAAGGCTTATAAAGGCTATATCGCCTTATTTATCTGCATGGCGACAAAAGCAATACACCTAGAAGCTGTAAGCGATATGTCAACGGAGGCTTTTTTGGCTGCCTTACGTCGCTTTTTTGCGAGACAAGGCAAAAGTGACCACATATATTCCGACAATGGCACGAATTTCGTCGGAGCTGCTAAAAAACTGGACAAGGAATTGAAAGCTTCAATTAAAAATAATTGTGAGTTAGTCCCTGTCCTCGAGAAAGAAGGCATCAAGTGGCATTTTATTCCCCCCGGAAGTCCTCACTTTGGAGGAGTTTGGGAAGCTGGTGTCAAATCAGTCAAGTATCACCTAAAGCGTGTCATTGGTGAAAACAGTTTAACATATGAAGAGTTTACCACGCTTCTGAATCAAATAGAACACGTTTTGAATTCCCGTCCTGTATGTCCATTAAATGAAGACAGTGAAGAAGTCGATATGCTCACTCCCGGCCATTTTCTTGTTGGGAGACCACTACTAGGAGCACCTGAGCGCACGGAAAACGGATCAATTGGGTCGCTAGACAGATGAATATATGTGCAACGTCTTAAAGCAGATTTCTGGAGAAATGGAAAGAGGACTATTTGATATCTCTACAACAACGTTCCAAATGGAGAAAGTCAGCGCCAAACATATCAGAAGGACAAGTCGTATTAATAAAACAGGAAAATACGCACCCAGCAAAATGGCCCATGGGAAAGATAACAAATGTTATAAAAGGCCAAGATGATAAGGTCAGAGTGGTTACAGTAAAAACCAGTGGTGGAGAAATCAAACGGTCGCTTAACAAAATATGCCCACTACAAGTTGAGGATAATGAAAAGAAGAAATCACCACGACAGGCACGAAACATCAGATGTAACCCAATAGTAACCACAGCTCTTTGTTTAATAATGATGCTACAAATTGCAACAGGTGCTCCGACTCCACGCAAAACTTTTCAAAGGTGCAGATACAAGAAATTGGAAATGATGCAGCAATTTTTTTGGACAAAATGGGAAAAGTCGAGGTGATGTCATCGAGTTGGCAGTTTGTATTCTTCTTTAACATGGCAGCATATTTCGATGTGTTGAAACAAGCGTCGCCTCTTCTCGGGAAAACTAAAGAAATATGTTCAAAGCTGCAAGAATTTGAAGTGCATTGTATTTCAGTTACCGATGGCATTGAACTTCAACTGACAACAATAACTGAAAACAACAAACTCTTCGTAAAAGAAATGAAACGTAGAACTAAAAGGGGCTGCACGACGCCATTAGTATGCCCTGGCGGAATGTTCGACATATCACTGGATTTGATAACAATGTATAACATGAGAACTCTACATACAAATCAAAAGCAGATAGAGGAATATATTGGAAATCAAACTACAGTGATAGATGTCACCAAAAACTTGGTAAAACGAACTACAGAGGAAGTTAACACAAGCTTTAAAAAGATGTCGGAGAAAATAAACATCATATCCGACACTGTTAAAGAGCACTTTTTGGTATACCGCGAATCCATAAAGTTCTTTATGCTGGTAAATCAATTGCAACGTTGGATTGATGAAGCAGAGAAAACGCAATTCAGTGTTATTGGTTTGCTAATGGACATTAATAATGGCAAAATTAATCCAACTCTTATTAGACCGGCTCAAATACAAGAAGAAATTAACAAAATCGCTCAGTTATTGCCAGTAAATTATGTTCTGCCAGGAAGAAATTCGGGTAACAGATTACAAGCAGTATATAAGCTGTTAACTGCTAATGGATTTTTTAAAGATAGTATGGTGGTAGTTGAAGCAAAAATACCACTTTATTTAAACCAACAATCAGACATATTTAAAGTAATTCCATTGCCTGTTATCAAAGGAGATCACAAGATGAAACCACAAGTAATGGCAAACTTTATCATATACAACGTGGCTCTTAATTCTTACCACACGATGTCACAAGCTGAACTTAATAATTGTCGTCGAGAAAATGAATGCGAAGGCAATTGGCCTTGGAAAGATGCTACAGATCACTCCTGTGAAATATCACCTATTAAGCCGCACAGCAACTTTTCGTGCTCTATGACTGAATTCAAGGAACAGTCGTTTTGGGCAGAACTTGGTAACCCAAACAGATGGTTATTTAAAGTATTCACGAAAACCTCGGTGCATGTACAATGTGGTGAGCTCTATAATCAAATACTCACGCTCCCTAACCAAGGCATAATGCAACTAGAGGAAGGTTGTTCAGCGCGACTTACTGGTATTACACTGCAAGCACCTCAAACAGCGCACTCGAGAAAAATATCAACGTATCCAATTCATTTTATAAAAGAAATTGAAGCAATGACAGCAGACAACTTAACACCACTTGGAAACATCGTTGTAAATAATACGGTAGAGCTCCAGCAAATCCAAAAGAAGATTGAGAAACTTAAAAAGGAGAAAATACACATAGAAGATTTGCATTTTTACACCATGCCTGGACATTCATCTCTAATTCTAGTAATTCTTGTAATAATCATTCTTGCTTTATATGCAAGAATGATTTGTTTACAGAAAAAGAAATTATTGGCCATCTCATTTTCTGGCCCCCGGGAGGATGTTCAAACATAAATGAACGCTACTTGCGTTACTGTCAAGTACAAACACACCACATTGGCCTTCCACAATATATTTTAATATACTTTCCTACTGCTTGTGCGTGAAATAATAAATACGATGTACGATAAGATGTGAGCAAGCCGAGCATGCGCGTCTAACGATTAAATTTACGATCCATAAATTATGTACTTGGATGACAAACGATCAATGCAGCGCACACATCTTTAATATACAAAGATGTGTCAATAAACTCATAAAACCGTACTAGCTATGTAATAAAAATAGAAACATACACATAATATGCAATATAATACATACATACATATAATACATAAATACAGTCCAACTAGCTCTTAAGAATTGTATATAAGTGAAAGATTAATAAAAATAAGACGAGTTCTTTAACGGAATCCAATGTGTGTGCATTCAAATATAATAATATTATAATAATATAATATATGTAACAATATATTTAAAGTCTAATTTGTGACCCGTGTCATTTATACAGATAAATAAAATTGGAGTGTCTGTATTATATTAAAAAACCGTTTTTTACTAAATGCTTATGGATACACGGTACACGGTATATATACCAAAATATCTGTCTGTTTGTTCCGACTAATCTCTGAAACGGCTGGACCGAGTTTGACGGGACTTCCACTGGCAGATAGCTTATGTAATAAGGAGTAACATAGGCCATATTTATTTAAAATCGGTGGGGCGGGACCCCACCTCCATATAATCGATAGACAAAAACAAACATTTATTTGCATCACTTCGTGAGTTTGGTCAAGGTCGAAGGCGGTGCAGCCACACCACCGATATAAGCGATAACATAAATCGACATATGTTTGCATCTATATGAGGTACGGGGATGACATTTGATATTTTAACAAACGTTTTTACGGGTTTTTACATATCTTCTATTATTGAATTTTTACATTCTGTACCCATGACCTTCATGAACGTCTTCATTGGCCCGTAATTTAGAATAAATTTTGTATGACATGTTTTCTTGGCTTTTTGGCATTTTGGACATTTTCGCAAATAATTGGAAATATCGCGTGTCATATTTTTCCGATTTCTTTATTTTTAATATTTTGTTGCCCATGTCTTTAAAGTAATCAATTGAAACGTGTTCAGAGATTTCTTCGCACGGTGCAATTTTTAGTTGACACATGCTATTTATACCTGCTTCTCCTGCTACCTGATTCAAGCCTTTGTAGAAATTTATCTAGATCAAAAACTATATTGGTTTAAAGAACGTCAACATTTTTTCATGCTATTATTTTTTTTCCATGTTTAAAAAAAATATTTCGTTTGGATATATGCAAGGTCACTACTTTTTAACATCTTCATTACGAATGATTTTATATATATTGGGATTCGAAGTGTTCGGCTGCCTACGCGATTCCGAATCTTTATTTGTTTGTTGTCCTGCGCAGGATTTATTCTGTCTACTTTGGGTTATTGTAGTGACTTTTAAGATATGATTCTGAATATTTGTTAGCTGGTCAATGGTTATTCTTGATAACGCACCAGCAATGTGATTGTCTTTTCCCTTAAAGTTATCTACTGAAAATTGATATTCTTCTAAGTCAAACATCGTTCTTTTTAATTTTTAACTTGGATTAACCATCGAAAATATAAAAATTAGTGGTCTATGATCAGTTTTTACTAAAAAATATCTGTCATATATGTATGGTCTGAAATAATTTATTGCCCAGTGTATTGTTGTTAGTTCTTGCTCTGAGGTATTTTTATTTGACTCGCTCTTTGTAAAAGATCTAGATGTATATGCTACTGGTAGTTGCATCCTGTTAGGTTCTTGAATTAAATCATCTCAACAAGCTGGTTTAATTGCATCTGGGTCAAAATTTTTCAAAAAAATCAATGTTGGTATCATATCTTTAGATTTTTTTTAAAACTTTGTGTAAATGTAGTCCTACTAATACTATAAATTCGAAAGTTTGTATGGATGTATGTATGTTCCTCTCTTACTGCTAAACCGCTCAACCAATTCGTCTAAATTTTGGAATAGGGATAGATGGGATGATGGAAAAGAACATAGGCTATGTTTTGACAAAATCGGAGGGGGCGTTGCCACACCCCCCATATAAGCGATATTTAAAATTTGTCCTATCTTTGCATCCATTTAAGGTACAGAGATGAAATTCGGTGTACATGTTAGGAGGATGAGGAGAAGTCAACCTGTTAAGTTTGGACAAAATTGGAGGGGGTGTTGCCCCAACCCCCATATAAGTGATACTCAAAATTTGTTATATCTTTGCATCCAATTAAGGTACTGAAATAAAATTTGGTACATATGTTAAGAGGATGAGGAGAAGTCAACCTCCAGACCAAATCGGAGGGGGCGTTGCCCCACCCCCCATATAAACGACAATCAAAATTTGTCATATCTTTGCATCCATTTAAGGTACAGTAATGAAATTTGGTATACATGTTAAGAGGATGAGGAGAAGTCAACCTGTTAAGTTTGGACAAAATCGGAAGGGGCGTTGCCATACTCCCCATATAAGCGATAATCAAAATATGTCATATCTTTGCATACATTAAAGGTACAGAAATGAAATTTGGTATACATGTTAAGAGGATGAGGAGAAGTCAACCTGTTAAGATTCGACGAAATCGGAGGGGGCGTTGCCCCACCACCATATAAGCGATAATTAAAATTTGTCATATCTTTGCATCCATTTAAGGTACAGTAATGAAATTTTTTATACATGTTAAGAGGATGAGGAGAAGTCAACCTGTTAAGATTGGACAAAATCGAAGGGGGCATTGCCCCACCCCCCATATAAGCGACAATCAAAATTTGTCATATCTTTGCATCCATAAAAGGTACAGAAAGTAAATTTGGTATACATGTTAAGAGGATGAGGAGAAATCAACCTGTTAGGATTCGACAAAATCGGAGGGGTTCTTGCATCAAACTATGCTCCAACTAGGAGTAATACTTTAAGTTTTTAAAAATAAAATATTAAGGAAATATAAAAAAAAAAAAAAAAAATATTGAAGATTTTCAAAAAAATGAATAAACTCTTTCTTCTCTTATATAATACTACATTTACGCAAAGTTTTAAAAAAATCGAAAGATATGCTGTACACATTGATTTGTTTGAAAAATTTTTACCCATCTGTAGTTATGCAGAGTTCCCTTGTAACATCAGGATATTGTAAAAAAGGAATAGGACTCATTAATAATTAATTAATTTTCTTTTTAGATAATCAAAAGCTTGTTGTCATTGAGGTGTCGATTTGAATTTTCATCTTTAAAATATTGAAGATTTTCAAAAAAATGAATAAACTCTTTCTTCTCTTATATAATACTACATTTACGCAAAGTTTTAAAAAAATCGAAAAATATGCTGCACACATTGATTTGTTTGAAAAATTTTTACCCATCTGTAGTTATGCAGAGTTCCCTTGTAACATCAGGATATTGTAAAAAAGGAATAGGACTCATTAATAATTAATTAATTTTCTTTTTAGATAATCAAAAGCTTGTTGTCATTGAGGTGTCGATTCGAATTTTCATCTTTATTACATAATTTAGTTATATGGCGGGTATAGGCCGCGAAGATTTTGATAAATCGGTGGTTAAAATTACAAAATGTAATAAATCTTCTTGCGCCGTCTGAATCTGTTGGGACTGGGTATTTTTCTAAGACTTCATATTTTTTGTCATCTGGTAAAATACCTTGAGCAGTGCATTTATGACCTAGGAAAGTCACTTCATGCATGAAGAATGTTATTTTTTCACGATGCAATTTTAAGTTGTGTCTCCTACATAGTTCAAATACATCAAACAAATTTTTAAGCATATGATTTTCGGAACAACCGATGACTATTAAATCATCCATATAAAGGTAAGCTTGGGCTGATTCTATCACAAAAAATGTTAATGTCATCATTCATTGAAAATAATTTGGTGCTGTTTTCAAGCTATGTGGTAATAGTGTGAAACGATAAGAGCCATTGCTCGTTGAAAAGGAAGTTATGTTTCTTGAGTCTTTTTCTAATTCTATTTGGTAAAATCCAGACATTAAATTGGATTTCAGCACCGTATGTTTTAAATGAAATGATATTGAATTATTTACACCTTTTTTATAAAAATTTTTTTTTTCGGTCTGTAATTTTGTTCGATTTTTTATTAATATTACCGACGTTTTTCGGAAAAATAATTTCAGAGCTAAAATAAAACGAAATGTAATTACTTAGGCTATTTATCGAAATATACGCGAGCGAAATCGCGAGTTTAAGCTAGTAAATACCAGCTACCGTAATCTTGAGCGCGCTGGCGCCAGTTGCTTTGAATCCTAAGTAACAAGTACCTGCCTACAAGTAACGCGTACCCGGTCGTCCTCTGTTACGTCGTCCATCCCATGCATGCTGGAGCTCTTTCATTCATTCGAATAAGGTGACCAGCCCACTGCATTGGCTGCAATTTTATGTGCCGGACTATGTCAACCTCATCGAATAGCTCGTATAGCTACGGGACCTAAATTCGTCGCCGACTCTAATAGGATCAAAAATCATGAGGAGAATCTTCCCCTCAAAGACTTCCACCGCTGTTTCATATAACTCAATCACGGTCCATGCCTCTACCCCATACAATAGGAACGGGAGTATCAGCGTCTTATAGAATTTTATTTTCGTCTTTTGAGAAAGGGCTTTACTTCTTATTTGCTTGCTCAGCACAAAAAAGCATCTATTTGTAAGCATGATTCTTCGTCTAATGAGCCGAGACTGTTTTTTAATCTCTGAGAACGCTTTGCTGACTCGCCGTTCCTGCGTATTGATGACATCAAAATCATTAGCGTACGCGAGCAGCATTACTTCCTTTTGGAAGATAGAGCCCGACATATTATGTTTGTACGGGCAATGCCGTAGAATGTATTCCATCGAAGATTTAAAAAATCGCACGACAGCGCATCAAAGGGGTCGGAGGTTTTTCCCCACCCTGACAACGCTTTGTGTGTGAGATAGCGTCTTCATGCACAGACGAACGATATTTGCCGGGATACCTAGTGCAGACAGGGCGTCAAAAACTTCAATAAACTCACGGGTGAATATTTGGTAATGTAAATATTTGGTCACTGCTACGTTAGAGAAAACTGAGATTCCAGTCATTGGGTATGCATTCATCGGACCATATCTTGCATAGAAGTTGGTGCATTCTCTTAACCCACTCTTCGCCGCCGGTCTTGAATAACTCAGATCATCAGAGACTGCCGTCATTAACTGGTGCTTCCGGTGTTATTTATCAATCGGCGAAATTGTGCGCTTCATCGCCTCCGAGTAGGTTAGAAAAATGACTCCATTTTCATCCTTACAGAAAGGTTTTCCGCTTACAGAAAGTTACTCCGGGCTTTAAACCTTATGTCAGACGCTTGACTTTATAATAGAATTTTCGACCTCTCAACATCCTTAAACTCCCGCCTTTCTTGCTCTTTTTTCTTGAGTCTGAAAAGGCGTTTCTTCTCTCTCCGTTTCTCTTCGATATCGCTTTTTAACAGCTCGCGTTGCTCCAGACTGCAAAATTCGCTGCAGTAGCATTGCGACAATCCTCGTCGAACCAAGAACAAAATGAGTTTTATATAACCAATGACCTCCTATTCATGGAGCGAGTTTTATATTTCCACATATGTCTGGAAAAGACGGAGAGGTTTCCCTGAGCAGTCGGGAGAGTGTGTTTGAAAAGGCTTCGTCGGTTTGTTCTGACTGTGGCTTGCCGACGTCAACCTTTCGTTGCATTTCGGACTTGTAGCGTGCACTACGCTGAGCCTAGTGCGTACCTTGGCTGCGGCAAGATAGTGGTCTAAGTCAATGTTGGCACCACGTGCCTTCCGTCAATCAAAACATGATCAATGTGGTTGCGGGTAATTTGATCTGGACTCAGCCATGTAGCCTTGTGAATGTTAAGGTTTTTGAAATCTGGTACTACTAACTACTTTGCTCCGGCCTGCGGCGAAATCGATTAGCCACTCTTCATTATTGGAGGTAGTGTCGTGAAGGCTAAATTTTCAGACGGGTGGGCCAAAGATTCCTTCCTTCCCAATCTTGGCGTTAAAATCGCCAAGCACGATTTTAACATTGTGTTTGGGACAGCGCTCGTTCGGACGTTACAAACTCATAGAACTCATCTTTAGTCTTTCTCTTCCGTCGGGGCGTGCGCATAAATCCGGCTTATATTAAAATATTTAACCTTGATGCGTATAGCGGCTAGACGCTCGTCAACAAGCATGAACCTGGAGACGAGGCCACGTAGTTTCCTACTCACCACGAATCCACATCCAAATTGGTGCTTACAGACGATAGGTTAATTACTTTTATTTATAGGTGGTGAGCGAAAAATAAAATTACTGTCGTCTTTATGTCGAAAAGCAAGCATAAATTTCTTTCGTTTATGCGCTAAATCACTCGTTTTCGTCGTTCACCGCAAATATTTCCCGCTGCAGGCTTTTAATTCGTTTCTATGTATGTAATGCTTAATTTCATTCAATTGTTCATGGCGCCCGAACAAAAAAAATATTTATTTTAACATTATTTTTGCAAAAAAGTTGGCTTAATTGTCGTTTTCGGGTAGTGTTAATTTTTATAAAGTGAAAATTTCAACCACTACCAAATACGCAAACACAGAAATAAGCAGTGTGGTGAAATTAACATTAAAATAAAAATTAATAGAAAAGAAATAGTGCAACAAATACTTAAAACTATACAGACATATTTATATGTACATATATAAATGCTTATATTAAATCCACGTAGTGTCAAAAAGAAAGGTGTACAAAAGCAAAAAAAAAACAAAAACAAGAAACATCCCAAACAATTAAAGAAACAAATAAAACAAATAATAATACAAAGTGAATTGTGTAATCTGCTTGTGAGTACATACAAGTACAAATTCGCAAGCGTCTTTTCGCGCAATACACATGACCAGGTAACAAGTGCCAAAAATTGATTTGTTCCACGAGCGTTAAACATTAATAAAAGAATAATCAAACTTTTAAACAAACCAAAAATATTACATCAATTGTTGGCACTTAAGTTCGATTGCATTATATATTTAAATAGATATACATACGTTACATATCTAATAAACTTGCATTGGAAGCAACTTGTAATAAACATTTTTATTATTTTCATATCAAATATATTCTGCAAATTTTCTTCTCGACCTTAAGGATTAAATTATTATTAACAACAACAACAATATTAATAACTGTAGCGGTGCTTATTATTTTCGATTTGGTTGCCTGCACTGTTGTTTGTGCTTTTTTTTTCATCTGGAGCAAAGCGTTCGGTAATTTCCCAGCATAGCTAGCATTGCATTTTTATTGTTGTGGTTTTTTGTCTATTCGTTTGAGTAAGGTATCGAAAATTGGAAAAAATTTATTTTCGCATTATTTCTAAATTATTTTTATCGTGTGCTGAAATGGCAAGTTCTAAGAAACCAATATCAAAACCCGATGTAGCCACAGTGCTTTTACGGCTAGAAAATAAGTTGAGAACATAAGAAGGATGAAGAAATCGCTTTAAGGAAAATCAATTTCAACGAATGCGGTCGAGTTGGAATGTCGCTTGGACATTCTCAATTCATGCATTACTCAAGCGATGACTTTTCAAATCGAATTAGATAATCTTGACCCGTATAATGAGAATCGGTCTGATTTAGAAGACTTATGTGTTGGTATGAAAGCCCTATTTCTTGCAGCATTGAATAGAAATAGGAGGGTTGGCATAAAAGATGCTTAGTGAGCTTTGCTTAGCATCATCAGTCGCAACTGCCAAAAATGTGTTTGCCCAAATTTAGTGGGAAGCACGCTGATTATAAAAACTTTATCAGCCTTTTTGAAAGTTTAGTGGACAGTAATCCATATTTAACAAATGTTGAAAAATTCAATCATTTGATAGCTTGTTTATCAAATGAAGCTTAGGGTACAGTTAAAGCGTACCAAATTTCGGTTAGTAATCATCCAAAATCTCTAGGTTTCCTTAAAAAAGTGTAAGACAACAAGTGTTTGATCTTTTCGATACAATTTCTCAGTTGTTTGATTTACCAGAAATGGCCAAACCTAGTGCGGCAGGTTTAAGGTCAATCATTGATAATGTTTTAGCAATTTATTCGTCATTGCTTTCTCTTGGAGATGAAAAAGCGATAACAAACGCCATATTAAATCATTTGGCGTCGTCCAGGTTGATCAGCACGCAAATGCTAGGTATGCAGAACAATTGGACTACGATAAATTGCCATTGTGGTCAGATTGTGTTGATAAATTGAATATACGGTATCAATATCCAAAGTACACTTATATAAGGTAGTGACAACGCCAGCTTCTCAGCAGCAGCAACGTGCAATTTTAGCACGCATGATAGACAGAGACGTTTTTGTACTCTTCCATTCTATTGGTATTCTTTATGAGCGCGAAAAGGCAGATAGATTGCTTTGTTTACGTTTGCATCAACAGCGTTATGAAATTGCACGTTGAATGAAGAGAGGACCTAGCTGATGACATAACCATATATAAGTGAACTGTGTCAATATCTATCCGCGGATGAAACACCCAAGGCAAAAACTAAGCGTCCAGATTATTCTTCAAAAAAATACACAAATCTTCGTTTCCATGTTCAAATTCTGAATCGAAGAATGAATTTAAATGCAATTATTGCAATGCGAATAATCATGCAATATCCTCGTGCCAGTCGTTTAGTACATTGCCTGTGTCGCAGGGGTATGATTTTATGAAAGTAACCAAATGTGCATTAATTGCCTTAAAAAAGGACACATGGTTTCCAAATGCAAATCTGCGAAATGTCGTGTTTGCAATAAATCCCATAATTCGTTGCTTCATTTTTGCTATGCTTCGAATCAACAACAGAGCTCTAACTTTTCGCAGATTGCTGAGGTAGGCACGAGTCAGCCCTCATTTTCACAGGCATTCGTTAATCAAGCGTAGACCAAGTGATTTTGGCCACAGATGTTGTTAAAATTCGTGACAGATTTGGCCAATATCAATATGCGAGAACTCTGCTTGACTATGGTTCACAAGTAAATTTTATGACTGAATAACTAGCTCAGAGACTTCGATTGCCTCGTGAAAACAAGAGCTAAAATATTGTCACTGTGGGAAAGGCTAACTCAACTGTAAAACATAAAATTCATGCAACATTGCAGTCTCGGACTAACTCTCATGATTTTCAACAGATTTTTAGATTTTGCGATCGATATCTATATATCAACCGGATCATGATATCCTGATCAAACAGTGGAAAATTCCAACAAATCTACAGTTGGCAGATCCTAAATTCTTCAAACCTCAGCTTGTGGATTTGCTACTCGGAGCAGAAACATTTTTTGATTTAATGTGTGTGGGCCAAACAAAACTTAATGCAGGTTTGCCTTCTCTGCAAAAGACTCTTCCTGCTTTGCTAGTGTCTGGAAAGTATAAGCAAGATAGTATAAGCAGACCTGCTTCTAATTTGTCGACAATTAATGAATGTTCTCTCGACTGCTTGGTACAACGCTTCTGGGAATTGGAACAAATCCTACAGGAATCGAAGGCTGTACAATTTACAGCTGAACAGATGGAATGCGAAGAGAATTTTTCTAGAACGCTGCGTAGGTTGTCATCTAGTAGGTTCGAGGTGAGGCTTTCCTTTAAAAGGGATCCTCGAGCACTGGGACAATCGTTGGAAGTTGATAAACGGCGTTTTTTGTCGCTAGAAAGAAGATTAGCAAGAGATAGCAACTTAAAGGGAATGTACATGGACTTCATGACAAAATACGTTCAGCTCAATCATATATACCAAATTGACAACCAAGTTCCTCCAAGATCACACTTTTTATCCCGCATTAATGCGTCTTGAGGCCTGATAGTGGTACAACCAAATTGCGCGTTGTCTTCGATTTATCATGCAAAAAATCATCATCGGTGTCTTTGAATGATTGCTTATTGGTTGGCCCTACTATTCAGAGGGAACTTTACTCGATCTGGATCCGTTTTCGTCTGCATAAATACGCTATTACAGCATTCCCAAATATACCGGCAGGTCGTAGTAGCGGAAGATGATCGAAATTATCAGTTAATCATCTTTCGTGAGAATTGTGAACAAGAGTTGGAAACTTTTCGTCTGAATACGGTGACGGACAGTACAGCCTCCGCACCATTTTTAGCTATTCGTTGTCTGATTGAAATAGCCAACAGTCACAAAGAATCCCACCGTATCTGATCAGAGGTCATACGAAACGACTTCTACGTCAATGACATCTCACCGGAGCAGATGATGTCAACACTTTGCGAGTCATTTGTAAAGAGGTGACCGAAATATTGGAGTCAGGTGGTTTTAATTCAGTTACAATTTCAATTTTCAAACCTTCCTGGTTTTTTCTCCAATAATAATGAAGAAAAGACGCTTCGTTTCAATGATGTCGATTCCACAAAGGCTCTAGGCATACGATGGTGTCCGAAAAGTGATATATTTACATATCATTTGGATGAGGTTTTCGATGAACTCACACCTACAAAACGCAATATGTTGTCAGTTGCATCTACGCTGTTCGATCTTTTTGGACTGCTATGCCCTGTCGTCACAAAAGCGAAAATTCTACTTCAAAATTTGTGGCGACAAAAATAAAATTGGGATGGGGCGATTCCCATGAGCCTTCATACTGAATGGAATGAATTTAAGCACAATTTATCGAAGCTTAATTTGATTAAAATTCCTCGGTATGTTAATGCCAGCGCTTTGTCGACACTACAGATTCCCGGATTTGCAGACGCATCCAGTCATGCTTACGGTTGTTGTTTATATATTCGTGCCCTGTGCGAAGGACAAGTTCGTACTTCACTTCTAACAGCCAAGTCAAGAGTCGCTCCTTTAAAGACCAAGTCAATACCACGACTAGAGCTGTGCGCTGCGCATTTATTGACTTTTTAAATGTGAAATTGAGAGTGTGAATTTATGGTAGGACTCTGAAATCACACTACATTGGATTAAAACGCATGGGTCTACACTCGCAACCTTCGTTAGCAATAGAGTGGCAGTAATTCAAGAGCTGTCACAGGAGGTAGTTTGCAGATGTCGATTCACATGGTTGTGATGTTCAGGAAATTGCTTACACCATATAGTTTGAAGGTCCATCATTTCTAACGAAAAGTTTCAGACACTGGCCAGAGAATTCTCATTTTTCGTTGTCTCACGAGTTGAAAACTTCTGAGAAAAAAAATCTGTATCCGCCCACTTGGCCTCGACTCATGAATCATTCAGAATCAGTTCATTTAGAGTTGGTAGTAGATCTTTCAACTGATTGTATCCGTTTTATATTTAAAAGGTTCATGGGGATGCGTGGCGTCCCTCACAGGATCTACTCCGACAACGGAACTAACTTCGTCGGCGTGAGCAACCACTTGGTAGAGCTGAAGGAAGCGTTCGAGAGGCATTCATTCGCGTCAGAGAGGGGGATAGAATGGCGCTTCATACCACCCAGGGGTGTGGGAGGCAGCCGTCAAGCCGGCCAACAACGTCACCAGCACACACGTCAAACATTGATTCGTCGCTAAAAATCACGGAATCCCATTGTCTTTGTATCCAGAAACTTTTTTCTTTCTTTCTTGTTCTTGTTTTTTTTTTTTTATTTTCACATTTAATCTACCTAATCATTGACAATAAAAAGTTAGTTGATTCAAACCATTTGGAGACAAACAATTTTTTTGAAATGTGAATTGCAGCGAAATTACATGCTGTACGAATTAATAGTGGTTAGGGCTCGTAGATGTGACAGGTAGTTTTTTTAGAGCAACCATTTCCTGTTCATCGGATTTTTTGCGTTTTTCCGAGTTCTTCCTTCCGAGGCTTCCAGCGCACCAACCTCTAATTAGAGGGGGTTTTTTCGCCTTCTCACGTTAGCTCACCTCTGAGGCTATATGTCCTAACGGACTTGTGAGCTGCTTGCACCGTTTGCAAAAGAGTTATTTTTTTTCAATCCCTATATATATATATATATATATATGTATATATGTATATATATATATTTTATATATATATTTATTTCATTAGATATGAATTTTTGCAGGCTAAGTGGTCATTTTACATTATAAACATACATACATTTTACATGATTAAAAGGCATAGGCGCAGTTGCTAGGGGGATAATGCAACAACAAAATACATAGTTTGGGTTAACTGCTCAATGCAATTTTCTACATGTACATATTGGAACTAACTCTCATAATTTCCATTCAATGTATATGATTCATAGGGGACTTTTCAGTTGGTCTATATTCTTAACCAAGAAATTGGATTGGGACCGATGAGATTTCGTAGCAGAAATCGAAACACGTGTATCCGTTGCTCTTCATAAAATTTTTTAAGTTGTTGCAAAAAAATTTCTCTCTTCACATTGATAAATATGAATAAGCATGTTTATCATGTAAAATGACCACTTAGCCTGAAAAAAATTTATAACTAACCAATTTTGGGTCACTAAATAACAATACATGGATATATTTCTTGTAAACACGAAATTTAAATTTTAAAATAATTTAAAAAATTTTAGTTTCTTATGTTGACAGTTATATAAATCGCCATTTGTGTTGTTATTAATTTGTATATATCATATAGCGCTATTTGATTTGTTATTAATTCTTAAAATTCATATAGCGCCATTTTTGTTATCAAGATGATGATCGCGCTTCCATTGAGCCAGATGTGATAGTCTTACGTTTTAAAAGTGAAGAAAAAACAGTATATAGTAATAGAAGTATTGGACATCATGAATACATTTTGTGAATGTTTCTCGTATTTCTTGCGTCCATTCTAGTATTGATGTTGTACGGAAAATGTGAATTAAGTGACTCTCTGTAGGCGCCAAATTTATATTGGAGCTGACTTTGTTTTGTGTTTCCAAAAAAGGAAACAATGAAACTGCGGCTAAATGATTTTTTTTGAATTCCTTTGCATTATAAAATAGTACTTCACATATATTTATGAATTTATTCATGAAATGTGTCGTATAAACGTAAGATGTGATACCTATAAACTATTTTTCCTTCAAATTGTATAGTTTTATTGTGACAATGATCACAAGTATATAAAGTTTGAGCAGACTTCAGTTCAATTTAAACACGGTTTCAAATTAAAGCACGGTTCAATGAATGAAGAGGATGCCTTTTCGTCTATTTGCTATGGAAATTTGAAATATTACCACCCTGAAGAAGTCTATTAAGAACAACAAGCCTGCTCAAACATCAAATGAGTTAAATATAATTGTTTTTCATTTTTACTTTCCGCTGTTGGATTTGAGCATTAAAAGTTGTTCAATATTATACTATTACCACAAGTGTAGTAGACTACAAATTGAGACCCAATAAACACATAAACAAATATGCAAACAGTAATTCTTACACAAACTGTATTACAAAAAATATTATGCTTTGCCAATCAAATGCTTTAAATGGCTTTCCTTGTTGCTGCTTGATATTTGTTAGATAAAAAATAATAGAGCAAATAATATAAAAAATATAAAACAATTGAGCCTGCTATAGTGTTCATTTACCTTGTTGGCGCATTCGAAACATTTTGATACCACTTTATTTATAACATTCATTAGGTTCTTCGTTTCCCGAATTACATGGTCCACTTTGACAAACGTAGCAGCTTGGCCAACCGTGTGATCCTTAACAGTAAACTGCAGTGCCTGGACAAAAGTTGGCACCCTATCCAGAATTCCGAGAAGATCCTTCTTGTTATCGCTGGCAGGAACCTGGAATAAAACACATTATTGATTGAAATGAAATAATTGCTCCACAGACTTCTTGGAATGGTTTGCGAAATAGCTGAGGAAGAGGAAGATTCCCATATATCAAATGGAGCAGTTAGGATTACCCAAGAAACAACATTGACCTTTGTTCTGTAGCTACCCTGATATGCTCCATCAAGTTAGATAATCACGTTTTAATATCCATTTCATAGTAATACTCATAAAAATGAACGACTTAAAATATTCACAATTAGATTGCTACATTACACCTGAGTAACATAGGATACATTTATAAAAAATCGGAGGGATTTAAATCCATATATTTTAGCATGATGCTAACAAAATAGCTATGTACGGTACTTAAATCGGTATAGATTATTAATGGTCATTCGGAATGAAAAATGACATTTGACTATTACATTACTGTTTACGCCTACACATTCTGCCTAACACTTATGGTAACTTTAAATTGTTTCAAAAACTTGTATGTGTATCGGTGTTAGTTGTGGGCGTTTCCAAACCTTTAAGGATCTACATTTTTTTCTAACCTAAATTTTAAAATAAACTCGTAAAATTCTGGCGAAGTCCAAAAAGAACGAGGTCTCTATCTATTACCGTATCCAAGATCCTTTTGTTCCTACGGACGCATAGACGGACGTTTCTATATCGACTACTCTATCATTCCTGACCATAATGGGTGTAAGTTTGGGAGGTCTCCGCACAAAACCAATAGGCTCTTGTACCTTCGGTACAGGTCCTAAAAAAAAAAAAAAATCCGGCCCGAAGATGAGAAAAGTTTAAATACATTTTTTATTTTCAAAAATTTTGGGTAAAATAATAAAATGAAGTTCAACAATCGAAAGCTCATTAAAATATCTGTCAAAATCGTGTCGCGAAAAATTTTTGTATCTTTCTGTTTAAATATAATAAGTAAACAAAATAGAGCATGTCAACAGAAAACTCAAAACTCTGAGAACCTCCCCCTTCGCCAATTATTAACGAAATCTGTGTTCGCGTATTTATAGGAGTTGGCGAGTATAATTTGTTACTATATTTTAAGGCAAATGCTCCCGAACAAACCTTACTAGTAAATTCTCGATCAATTCTAGAGAATGAACTAAATTTTTATTTCAATTACTAAACTTTGCGGCGACACCTTTTTTTATTTCCCTGAGTGCTTCATTCATTAATTTATTTTTTATTGTCCTTAATATCACATCTATACTAATTTATAAAAAGAAAAGATTTGTATTTTTGTAAGTTTTTATATTTTATACCAATTAAACCAAGTACCAATTAAACTCAAAAAGTAATGGACCGATTAAAAAAATTCTTTTACAATTAGAATGCATTGATTTAGAGCAGTGACGCTCAACGCCTATGCCAGCGATACCACTTTGTTATTGTAATACCCGCTCATATATGGCTGGTAAATCGAATGCCAGCCAGTATGCTTTCACACATTTGCAACAACAATTTTCAAAAAACAAAAACAATGGAAAAATGTTCGGTTGCACCGAATCTCATATACTATTCACATGCATCATTTATTGCAGTCACACACACACGTTACAAACATTTAGACAAATTCAATATTCCATAAAAAGCAACAACAAAGTCGCTAGTCAACAGTCAAATGCTCGTGCTGATGCGTCGAACACTGTAAGACATTTTTGTATTTGAGTATATGGAATAATTAAATTTTAAGATTGTTTACACTTACAAAAAGCAAAAATGTTAATAAAAAATAAAATAAAAAAATAAAAAATAACATATCAATATGTTCCAAGAACTTCGCGATATCATTGTAGTTAAGTCAATATAACTATTTTTTTACATCTTAAAATATGATAGAAATGCTTCGCAATCGCAGTCGTAACAGTCTTGGCCTCTATTTGTGTGCCGTTTAGTCTGATTTCTTTGCTCACCTGGCTCACCCTCTTAGCAATTGCTTCCATTTACACTCTCGATCTTTTACTATCATGCTCTAGAGCTGTGTTATTGATCTGATGTGCCCAAAGCAGCGATGCACCCCTTGTTGCCCACACGGGGTGGGAGGATGCATCGAAGTGTGGGAGAGGGGCGTGTACAACCATAGTGTAATAATACGAAGTCGTACCATTCACTCAATTTGTGCAACTATTTACTGCTAATATACAACGAAGTCCAACTAATTTCAGAGCGCATGAATGAAGTGGCGTCACTATGTACTATTACCTGGGTTGGTAAATTTTATTTATTCTACAGAAAATTTTGTAGAAAATGTAGACTATTGAAGAATACATGTATAAAGCCTCATGGATATACAAAATGTTTAAACGGTTAAAAAGCGTTTTGCACAAGTTGGATAATAACTTTAATTGCTGGCTCTCTAATATTTTTAGGTTATGATCAAGAAATAAGTATATTTAAATTAACTAAATATTCTTTGCATCTCGACCGTGGTTTATACAATTTATTTATACAAAAACCCCATATTATACATTTGCCGACTGGTACATTTGATTTAGTAACAACAAAACCTACGCAAATAAAGCATTTTTGTGATGTTATTTAATAAATATTAGTTGTCATTGATGCATAAAAATCCATAAGCAAGTGTCGATAAATAAAAAAAAATATGAGCAGTACATTAAATGTAGTAATGTCAGATATGTAAGCATGTGGTCGGCCAACGCATGAATATTAGAGAGATTATATACAAATATATTTAAAAGAAAAAATTCCAGCGAAATATCGCGTATGTTCTCTATGTTCGAACACATGAGAAGCGCGATTGTTAAACCATCGGATTTGTACAAATGGTTTTTAATTGTCAATTTTTTACAAAATTCTTGCAACATAGGTGTGAATCTACTAAAAGAGGCAGGGCTTGATACATGTACTTTAATGTTCTTATACTATTACACAGTTTTATTCACGTTTTTTTACGCTCATCCTTTAATTTTAAATATTTATATTGTTATGTAAGCGTAATTCTAAATGTTTATCCTACTTACATTCACACATACATTCACAATTGTACACTAATCAATGTCGACGAAATACGACTTTTTCACTGATTCACATTGGACCAGGATCACCGAGGCATATTATGAACTGATTTTTAATTAAATTTAATGTGTATCATATGTTTATATACACTTTTAAGCATCAAATACTGTAATAATTTTGCAATTAGTGCCTCAATATTCAAAAATAAATACCGTGTATACAATATTAAATTACATTTAAAATGTAAATACATAAATCACTAAAAAAAAGAAAAAAAAAACAAAACAAAAAAGAAAAAAAAAAATGAAATATATATAATGTTAAGTGCCTTTTTGGTTTTTTGAAATCTGACTTTAAATTCAATTTCAGCGACCCCGAAAACATAATGTTTCATGAAATTGAAATATTTTTTATTTCGTTCGCCACATTGGAGAGGTCATTTTGACAATCTGACATCATATTCGTAATTAGCCACCCCAAAAGCAGTAGATAGCAAACTAAGTATCCATTAATTTCTTGTTTTTCATTAATTATTAGTTTGGCCAAAATAACCTCGTAGAGATGGCACGCAGCTGGTGCATACTGGTTGAGATGAACATTTTTGGGCAAAAGCAGCTGCAGGTGCGGTGCATATTAGAAATCGATCAACTAAGGCAGAATTAAATATAATGAGACCCCACGAACGATGGTACTGCAGAAAGTCTAATGTTAAATATTTTAGAGTATTTGGTTCTTTGGCAATCGCTCTATATAAAAACAGCACAGAAAAATTTAAAGCAAAAGGTAAAAAAAATATAATGGTTGGTCATGATCATCATACCAAAGATTACAGATTGTTTGATCCAACAATAAAAGAGGTGATAATAAAAAGAGACGTCAAATTCAACGAGGATTTGTTCATGGGTTCAAATGACAATGTTGATTTTAAAGAAGTTCTAGAAAAATATAGCAATCACAACCTAATCCAGTTGATCAATTAGATGAGCATACAGATGAATCATTCGAAGAGCAAGCTTCAAGATCACCAGAAAGTGTATATGAAGATGCGGATTGATTTATTGTTGATATCGATTCATCTGAAGAGAATGAAGCTTCAAAAGAGGCGAACTATTTACCAACATATGGTCCTGGTTGGCCGAAAGTTATACTGACAGGCTCTCCAGGCAGACCAAGGAAGCAGAAACACGATAACATTTTATAAGCTGAATACGTAAAAGTTCCAAATGTTATAGAGAAGCGCTTGATTCAAATCTAACAAAATGGCATGATGCAATGTAGGTTGAGTACGACTCCCTCATGGCGAACAAAACATGGTCTTTGGAGATCTCCCACCTAGACAAAAGGCTATTGGCAACAAATGGGTTTACTCGCTAAATACAGCGAATGATGGCAGTGTAACGCGTTATACAGCAAGACTCGTAGCAACAGAATGTAGTCAACCGTATGGTATATAGTACCAAGTTGAACGTTATGTAACAATACGGTTAGTTCTAGCAATGGCAGCAGAATTTCAGTTACACCTAACTCAAATGGACGTATGCTCAGCATTACTCATCGGATAACTTAAAAAAAAAATTTATATGATATAAGTATCTAAATAGGGTCGTAAAATTAAATTAAAGTAAGCGTTTTAAAGAGATACGGATTTTCTTCATTATTTGTAAGGCAAGCACAGTAACTCGAAAATTTACTGAAGCAGTATGGTATGGAGAATTATAAGTCAGTTTCCACTCCACTCGTTGCAGGTTACCAAAATAAAGTAACAGATTCAAAACCTGTGAATCCCACTGGTTATCAATCACTGATCGGAGCTCTAATGTATTTGGCAATATGTAGTAGACCTGATATATTGCATTCAGTATGCAAATTGGCGCAAGTAAACAAAGATCCACGAGTTGAGAACTAGAGTGGAGCAAAACATATCTTGCGATACCGTAACAGCACTAAAGATGCTAAGCTACATTACAAGAGCAGCGGAAAACCGATAGATGGTTTTTTAAATGCCGATTGGGGCAGAAAAATAATTGATCGTAAGTTTTTACAGGTTACATGTTTTATTTGGCTGGAGCAGCATTTTCATGGGAATCCTGTAAGCAGCACACGGTGGCATTAAGCAGCACTGAAGCTGAATATGTGGCGTTGGCAGTATCATCCAAAGAAGCACTGTACTTACGGCGACTGGTTAATGAAATTGGTATTTTTCTTGAAGACGAACCAATTTGCATTTATGGCGAAAATCACCTAGCAGTTGGCGAAAAATTATATGTATCATTCTCGTAGCAAACACATAGATATCAGATATCATTTTATTAGAGAACTTTTTGATAAAAATGAAATTGTATTAAAGTATTTACAAAATTGATATGCCAGCAGACATGTTAACAAAAAATTTTAACAAACAAAAGCATTGTAAATTGTTTGAAATTTCAGGATTTATGTAAAGTAATGAAAAAAAATTTTGAGAATTTTTGTTTGAATCTAAAACAATTAATTTAAAAAAAGTAACGGTGTTCAAATTATATAGCTTACTAGCTGTACCCGGCACGCTTTGCAGCGCCCAGTCAAAATTATTTTCATTATACAATATATTCTCCTCCTACTCGACTCCAAGCACTTCTCTACTTCTTCCAGCAAAATTCAAAACCGATAAATCAAATAACTTTATTTATCTTTTCAACCATGAAACTTTATTCTCTATTCTTAACTTGATTACTTCATCCGATCCCATTAACATGTATACCAAATTTCATCCATGTACTTCAAATGGATGCAAAGATATGGTGACTGTTTTGTATCGCCCCCTCCGATTTTGACCAAACTTAATACGATTACTTTTCCCGATCCCATTAACATGTGTTATTAATTTCGTCCCCGTACCTCAAATGGATGCAAAGATGTGTTGATTTTTGTTCATCGCTTGTATGGGGGGGTGGGGCACTGCCCCCTCCGATTTTGACCAAACTTAACACGATTACTTTTCCCGATCCCATTTACATGTGTAATAAATTTCGTCCCCGTACCTAAGATGGATGCAAAGATATGTTGAATTTTGTTTACCGCTTGTATGGGGGGTGGGGCATAGCCCCCTCCGATTTTGACCACACTTATTACGATTACATTTCCCGATCCTATTAACATGTGTAATAAATTTTGCCCCCGTACTTCAAATGGATGCAAAGACATGTTGAATTTTGTTTATCGCTTGTATGGGGGGTGGGGCATAGCCCCCTCCGATTTTGACCAAACTTAACACGATTACTTTTCCCGATCGCATTAACATGTGTAATTAATTTCGTCCCCGTACCTCAAATGGAAAATATTTGACAAACCTTGGTACAAATATAGCAACAAACTACTCTCTATGGAAAGCCACATACAAATTTAACAATGCAAAATAACACGTGGGCAAGAACAAACAAGGAGAAAGCGGATATATTGGCACAACACTTTAAAAATACATTTTCTAACAACATGGACAACTTAAATTTCGAGGTCAATCATACGCTTTAGATCGAAAGCAGTGCCATACAAAGGGATGAGATAACCGAAATAAAAAAACATATTAGTAAACTAAATTACAAGAAAACGACTGGATATGACCAGATCACTTTTTTTTTTTTTTGTTTATTTAATTAAGTAATGAAACCGCATATTTCAAATGAACGCCTTAACATTACAATGTATTTATATTTAAACAGGAACCGAACCTCACACATATTGCACGAGGATTATTTTTATATGTAAAGAAGAATCTTCGTCTTCATAAAATTTTTCCAAATCCAGGTTTTTTCAGACGTCTAAGTGGCCTAGCAGGGAGGAGATCCATCGCAAGTTTGCTTGGATGGCTTCTTAATCTGTCTCTATATCTGCTGGTATGCATCCCAATTTGCTCTATAACTGTGTGCAAATTAAGATCTAGATGCAACGTCGAATTTCTTACGTACCAGGGGCAGCCAGTGATCTGTCTAAGGGAACGATTCTGCAGCACTTGAATACGGTTGCAATTTGTTTTTGCCGTAATCCCCAAAATCTGCACGCCATAAAGCCAGATTGGGGCAATGCACTTGGCGTATACCTGTCTTTTCGCCCGGAGAGAAAGTGTGCTCCTTCTATTGAGCAGCCATCTAAGTTGAACCATCCTCAGGCGGCATTTTTTAGTATGGCTGTCAGGTGTCCCTGGAAGGTTAGTCTCTTGTCTAGGTTGATGCCAAGGTATTTTGTTAATAGAGGCTGCATTTACACCTTCTATTTGAATAGCTAGTGTAACCATGCATTTAAGCGTAAAACATGGATTCGTCGTCTTGCTTGCATTTATCTTCAGATTCCAGCGTCTACACCAAGCTGTCAATATGTTGAGGTAACCCTGAAGGCCATCCGGCAACATCGTCAGCTTAAGTCGCAGTGAGTGCCTTAGAGGGGGCCTCCATGTAGTCATCGTCAGGGATAGGGAGATCAGCGGTATATAGCGAAAAAAGCAGTGGTCCCAGTACGCTGCCTTGCGGAACTCCAGCTTTCATCAGACGGGGGGCGGAATAGGTGTCCCGGTACCTAACCTGAAATTCTCGTCCTTCTAGGTAGGACCGAAGAAGGCAGAAGTAAGGCGCTGGCAGAAGTTTTTTAACCTTGTACAATAGGCCGTCATGCCAGACTCTATCGAATGCCTGCTGCATGTCGATAAATACAGTATTAAAAAAATCAAGGTCATCAAAAGCTTGCAAGATGTGCTGTGTAACTCTGTGAACCTGTTCAATTGTGCCATGTCCTGCGCTGAGCCCAAACTGGTGATCTGGCAGGATACTGTTTTGATCCATAAACTCCTTCAGTCGGCCAGCAATCAGTCTCTCCCATACCTTCGATAATGAAGGCAGAAGACTAATTGGCCGGTATGACTCAGGATCGTCATCCGGCTTACCTGGCTTGTGAATCATAAGAATCACTGCTTTCTTCCTCTGAGCCGGGAAGTATTGGACCCTCAACATCTCGTTGAAAATCAACGCGATATAGAGCATCGCACATATCGGCAGGATCTTCAAAGTTGCGTAGCAGACCCTCTCCACACCTGGGGCTTTATTTTTCGGCAAGTCTTTGATGATGTTGGCTATTGCTAAAGTCTGGATTGGCCTGATTGGGAGTGATATCTGTAACGGCTTTCCAAACATTCGATAGTATCTTTCACTTGCGCCAATGTGGCCACATCATGTGTAGTGAATCTATCATCCAGATGGTGGGCAAAAGCATTTTCCTGCTCCTTTTCACTTTCAGCAAGTCTTCCACCAGGACACCGGATCGGGGATTGTCCAAATGGTTGCTTTTTGAGCGACTTAGTGCATTTCCACAGAGAATAGTTGGCATCTATGGTGTAGTCAATAGTTGCCAACCGTTGCTCAAAGAAATCGCGTCTCAGTCTTTGTAAAACAGTTCTTAGTTGTTTTGCAGCTCGATTCCACAAAATACGGTCCCACGGGTCCTGTGTTCGGATTGCTCTCCTTCTGAGGCGCCTTTTCGTTGCAAGAAGCTCCCTAGCTTCTGCATTAAGGACAATGCCATAACTGACTGCCCTAGAAGGCGGCATAGGAGGAGTGGCAGCGGCAGCTGCATTATAAATATTTCTTGTAAGAATATCGACTGCCATCTCGATGTCCTCTCCTGAGTTTAGCTCCGTTTCCAAATGAATGGAGTTCTCCAGATGTAAACTAAAAGTGTCCAAATTAGTGTGACTGGTATTTATGGAAACGACTAATGCCAGATGATCGGAGTCTAAGTCCCAGTTCTCTCTTATACTGGTCCGGAAATCCGGTACTCCATGATGCACTGCAAAATCTATGCAGGTAGGTGTATGAGTGGGCACATAGGGGTATCTGGTTGGAGCCCCAGTAGCTTGTATTTTAACCTCACTGGCGGATATGGTTTCAGCTAGCTCCCGCCCTCTTGGGGAATTGTATTTGTCACCCCAGAGCCAAAGTCGGGCATTCCAGTCACCCCCAATAAAATACCTTTGACCAGAGGCACGAAATATGTCTGCAAATTGCTTTTCGTTTATCTTGTTCCTGGGAGGGCAGTATATAGTACTAAACTCCATGTCACCGAGCCCTGTGGCAACTTTCACAAATACAGCTGCTCCTCCACCACTGCTCCTATTGCGAGAGGGCTTATATGCTGGGTAGAAGGCGTATCCGTAGACACGAACTGTATCTCCACGGCTAATAGAAGAATAGAAGAATGTCAATGCTATTGTAGTGCGAAAACACCTCCACATCTTTGGCTTTTCCTGAAATGCCATTGACATTCCAGATTAAAATTTTTAATGGGATCATTGTGAAGTGGTGGCGGTGGTATTAGAGTGAGAAATAGTCCCCTCTCCATTCAGCTGCTTCAACGTGTTAGTTAGTTAGTTATGTGGCCGTCAACCGTATGCCGGTCATGGCCGCGTCCAGGAAAGCGCGCCAGCCTCCATAATCCTGTGCGCGCTGGCGCCAGTCGTTCTGAATGCCAAGTACGGAGAGATCTCTCCATACCTGGTCATTCCATCGAGTGCCCGGGCGTCCTCTATGTCGGCGTCCACCAATCAAGTTTGGGCCCCCCATGTAAACCATGCGTGCTGGAGCTCTTTCATCCATTCGAATAAGGTGCCCAGCCCAGTGCAGCCGCTGGAATTTTATGCGCTGGACTATGTCAACCTCATCGAATAGCTCGTACAGCTCGCGATTCATACGGGACCTAAACTCGTCGCCGACTCTAATAGGACCAAAGATCCTGCGAAGAATTTTCCTCTCGCAGACTTCCAACGCTGTCTCGTCCGACTCAATCACGGTCCATGCCTCTGCGCCATACAATAGGACGGTGAGTATCAGCGTCTTATATATCTTTATTTTCGTCCGCTCAGCCCAAAAAAACATCTGTTTGCAAGCGTGATTCTTCGCCTGATCTCCAGGCTAACGTTGTTGTTGCTGGTTATCTCTGTTCCGAGATAGACGAAGTTTTCTACAATACTGAAGTTGAAATTATCCATCGTCAGTGACCGTCCAAGACGTATTGACGGAGTGCGAGAAGACACCAAGTACTTCGTCTTGTCCTCGTTCACCGCTAGACCCATGAGCCGAGACTGTTTTTCAATCTCCGAGAACGCCTTGCTGACTGCGTACCGATGATATCGACGTCATCGGCGTACGCGAGCAGCATCACTTCCTTTTGGAAGATCGAGCCCGACATATTCTGTATGTACGGGCATTGGCGTAGGATGTATTCAATCAGGAGATTGAAAAAATCGCACAACAGAGCATCGTCCTGCCTGAAACCTCTTTTGGTATCAAAGGGGTCGGAGTGGTTTTTCCCCACCCTGACAACGCTTTGTGTGTTAGATAGCGTCGCCATGCAAAGACGGACAATCTAGTGCGGGATACCTAGTGCAGACAGGGCGTCGAAGAACTTCGCTCTTATCGGCGTGTCGAAAGCGGCTTTGTAATCGACAAATAGGTGGTGAGTGTCTTTGTTGAACTCACGGGTCTTTTCCAAGATTCGGCGTAATGTGAATATTTGGTCACTGGTCGACCTTTTTGGTCTGAAGCCACACTGATGTCGTCCTATCAGTGTGTCGGTGTACACACACATTCGGTATTACACAATACGTTCGACAGAGTCTTATATCCAATGGAAAGGAGACTTATTCCGCGGTAGTTGGCGCAAACAGCGGGGTCTCCTTTCTTAAAGATAGGTCAGAGAACACTGAGATTCCAGTCACTGGATATGCGTTCATCGGACCATATCTTGCATAAAAGCTGGTGCATACTCCTAACCAACTCTTCGCCGCCGGTCTTAAATAACTCAGCTGGCAGCCCATCAGAGCCTGCCGCTTTGTTATTTTTCAGCTTTTTAATAACTGAATCGACCTCGTAATAGTCCGGTGGCTCTACAATAATGCCATCATTAACTGGTGGTTCCGGTGTCATTTCTCTTTCGGCGGTATTGTGCGCTTCATCGCCAAGTAGGTTGGAGAAATGACTCCTCCATAATCTCAGTGATTCCTGTTCATCCGTTACCAGATTTCCATTCTCATCCTTACAGAAAGTTACTCCGGGCTTAAAACCTTCAGTCAGACGCTTGACCTTCTGGTAGAATTTTCGAGCTTCATTTCTGTTACGGAACATCTCAACATCCTCAAACTCCCGCCTTTCTTGCTCCTTTTTCTTGAGTCTGAAAAGGCGTTTCTCCTCTCTCCGTTTCTCTCGATATCGCTCTCTAACAGCTCGCGTTGCTCCCGACTGCAGAGTTCGCTGATAGGAAGCGTTCTTCTCTGCAGTAGCATTGCGACACTCCTCGTCGTACCAAGAATTCTTCACAGGTTTTGTAAAACCAATGACATCCTTGGCAGCCCTATCCATGGAGCGGGTGATGTGTGTCCACTGCTCACATATATCTCGAGAAATCGGAGAGGTCTCCCGGAGCAGTCGGGAGAGTGTGTTTGAGAAGGCTGCGGCGGTCTGCTCTGATTGCAGCTTGCCGACGTCTAGCTTTCGTTGCATGTTGGAACGTGCGGCGTGCACTACGCTGAGCCTAGTGCGTACCTTGGCTGCGACAAGATAGTGGTCCGAGTCAATGTTGGGACCACGTAACGTTCGCACGTCCAACACGCTCGATGCGTGCCTTCCGTCAATCAGAACATGATCGATTTGGTTGCGTGTTTTTTGATCAGGACTCAGCCATGTAGCCTTGTGGATGTTAAGATGTTGAAATCTGGTACTACTAACTACCATGTTCCGACCTGCGGTAAACTCGATTAGCCTCTCTCCATTATTGGAGGTAGTGTCGTGAAGGCTAAATTTTCCGACGGTTGGGCCAAAGATTCCTTCCTTCCCAATCTTGGTGTTGAAATCGCCAAGCACGATTTTGACATCGTGTTTGGGACAGCGCTCGTACAGGCGTTCCAAGCGCTCATAGAATTCATCTTTAGCATCGTCGTCTTTCTCTTCCGTCGGGGCGTGCGCACAAATCAGGCTAATATAAAAATATTTAGCCTTGATGCGTATCGCGGCTAAACGCTCGTCAACAGGTGTGAACCTAGAGACGAGGCCACGTAGTTTCCTACTCACCACGAAACCACATCCAAATTCGCGCTTACTCGCATGGCAGCTGTAGTAGATGTCACAGGATGTTTTTTTAGAGCAACCCTGCCCTATCCATCGGATTTCTTGGATTGCGGTGATGTCAGCCTTGCATTTTTCGAGGACATCACCCAGCTGGATACTTGCACCATCCCAATTAAGGGTGCGGCCATTCCAGGTGCATATCCTTAAATCATGATCCTTGTATCGTGTTCCGGGGTCGTCATCAAAGGGGTCCATCCGAGGCTTTCTTTTCGTTTTCATTGGGGCATTTTTTTTTTAAAGTGGCGGGTCCCAAGCCCAGCGCACCAACCCCTTTTTAAAGGAAAGGGGGCCCCTTCGCCTTCTCACGTTAGCTCACCTCTGAACGGATGTTCAGAGGCTACCCAGGAGATACGTGTCCTAACGGACGTGTGAGTTGCTTGGACCGTTTGACACAAGAATCATTGTTGGCCATTCCCAGGTGTATGGCAGTCAACAACTTTCCACACAATGTGCACTTGAACAAAAATTTCACTTAGACTTTTAGTTGTGTTATATTGAAATATTAAACAATATTTACAGATTATTTATTTATTTATTTCAGCTGCTAGTTTTTGCTAGCCGCTGCGTAACCTTGAAAAGAACAACGAGGTATCGCCGTTTCCGAGAATATTTTTTGAATATTTTATTGATAGATTGATAGATTGATAGATTGATAGATTGATAGATTGATAGATTGATAGATTGTTAGATTGATAGATTAATAGATTGATAGATTGATAGATTGATAGATTGATAGATTGATAGATTGATAGATTGATAGATTGATAGATTGATAGATTGATAGATTGATAGATTGATAGATTGATAGATTGATAGATTGATAGATTGATAGATTGATAGATTGATAGATTGATAGATTGATAGATTGATAGATTGATAGATTGATAGATTGATAGATTGATAGATTGATAGATTGATAGATTGATAGATTGATTGATTGATAGATTGATAGATTGATACATTGATAGATTGATAGATTGATAGATTGATAGATTGATAGATTGATAGATTGATAGATTGATAGATTGATAGATTGATAGATTGATAGATTGATAGATTGATAGATTGATAGATTGATAGATTGATAGATTGATAGATTGATAGATTGATAGATTGATAGATTGATATATTGATAGATTGATAGATTGATAGATTGATAGATTGATAGATTGATAGATTGATAGATTGATAGATTGATAGATTGATAGATTGATAGATTGATAGATTGATAGATTGATAGATTGATAGATTGATAGATTGATAGATTGATAGATTGATAGATTGATAGATTGATAGATTGATAGATTGATAGATTGATAGATTGATAGATTGATAGATTGATAGATTGATAGATTGATAGATTGATAGATTGATAGATTGATAGATTGATAGATTGATAGATTGATAGATTGATAGATTGATAGATTGATAGATTGATAGATTGATAGATTGATAGATTGATAGATTGATAGATTGATAGATTGATAGATTGATAGATTGATAGATTGATAGATTGATATATTGATATATTGATAGATTGATAGATTGATAGATTGATAGATTGATAGATTGATAGATTGATAGATTGATATATTGATAGATTGATAGATTGATAGATTGATAGATTGATAGATTGATAGATTGATAGATTGATAGATTGATAGATTGATAGATTGATAGATTGATAGATTGATAGATTGATAGATTGATAGATTGATAGATTGATAGATTGATAGATTGATAGATTGATAGATTGATAGATTGATAGATTGATAGATTGATAGATTGATAGATTGATAGATTGATAGATTGATAGATTGATAGATTGATAGATTGATAGATTGATAGATTGATAGATTGATAGATTGATAGATTGATAGATTGATAGATTGATAGATTGATAGATTGATAGATTGATAGATTGATAGATTGATAGATTGATAGATTGATAGATTGATAGATTGATAGATTGATAGATTGATAGATTGATAGATTGATAGATTGATAGATTGATAGATTGATAGATTGATAGATTGATAGATTGATAGATTGATAGATTGATAGATTGATAGATTGATAGATTGATAGATTGATAGATTGATAGATTGATAGATTGATAGATTGATAGATTGATAGATTGATAGATTGATAGATTGATAGATTGATAGATTGATAGATTGATAGATTGATAGATTGATAGATTGATAGATTGATAGATTGATAGATTGATAGATTGATAGATTGATAGATTGATAGATTGATAGATTGATAGATTGATAGATTGATAGATTGATAGATTGATAGATTGATAGATTGATAGATTGATAGATTGATAGATTGATAGATTGATAGATTGATAGATTGATAGATTGATAGATTGATAGATTGATAGATTGATAGATTGATAGATTGATAGATTGATAGATTGATAGATTGATAGATTGATAGATTGATAGATTGATAGATTGATAGATTGATAGATTGATAGATTGATAGATTGATAGATTGATAGATTGATAGATTGATAGATTGATAGATTGATAGATTGATAGATTGATAGATTGATAGATTGATAGATTGATAGATTGATAGATTGATAGATTGATAGATTGATAGATTGATAGATTGATAGATTGATAGATTGATAGATTGATAGATTGATAGATTGATAGATTGATAGATTGATAGATTGATAGATTGATAGATTGATAGATTGATAGATTGATAGATTGATAGATTGATAGATTGATAGATTGATAGATTGATAGATTGATAGATTGATAGATTGATAGATTGATAGATTGATAGATTGATAGATTGATAGATTGATAGATTGATAGATTGATAGATTGATAGATTGATAGATTGATAGATTGATAGATTGATAGATTGATAGATTGATAGATTGATAGATTGATAGATTGATAGATTGATAGATTGATAGATTGATAGATTGATAGATTGATAGATTGATAGATTGATAGATTGATAGATTGATAGATTGATAGATTGATAGATTGATAGATTGATAGATTGATAGATTGATAGATTGATAGATTGATAGATTGATAGATTGATAGATTGATAGATTGATAGATTGATAGATTGATAGATTGATAGATTGATAGATTGATAGATTGATAGATTGATAGATTGATAGATTGATAGATTGATAGATTGATAGATTGATAGATTGATAGATTGATAGATTGATAGATTGATAGATTGATAGATTGATAGATTGATAGATTGATAGATTGATAGATTGATAGATTGATAGATTGATAGATTGATAGATTGATAGATTGATAGATTGATAGATTGATAGATTGATAGATTGATAGATTGATAGATTGATAGATTGATAGATTGATAGATTGATAGATTGATAGATTGATAGATTGATAGATTGATAGATTGATAGATTGATAGATTGATAGATTGATAGATTGATAGATTGATAGATTGATAGATTGATAGATTGATAGATTGATAGATTGATAGATTGATAGATTGATAGATTGATAGATTGATAGATTGATAGATTGATAGATTGATAGATTGATAGATTGATAGATTGATAGATTGATAGATTGATAGATTGATAGATTGATAGATTGATAGATTGATAGATTGATAGATTGATAGATTGATAGATTGATAGATTGATAGATTGATAGATTGATAGATTGATAGATTGATAGATTGATAGATTGATAGATTGATAGATTGATAGATTGATAGATTGATAGATTGATAGATTGATAGATTGATAGATTGATAGATTGATAGATTGATAGATTGATAGATTGATAGATTGATAGATTGATAGATTGATAGATTGATAGATTGATAGATTGATAGATTGATAGATTGATAGATTGATAGATTGATAGATTGATAGATTGATAGATTGATAGATTGATAGATTGATAGATTGATAGATTGATAGATTGATAGATTGATAGATTGATAGATTGATAGATTGATAGATTGATAGATTGATAGATTGATAGATTGATAGATTGATAGATTGATAGATTGATAGATTGATAGATTGATAGATTGATAGATTGATAGATTGATAGATTGATAGATTGATAGATTGATAGATTGATAGATTGATAGATTGATAGATTGATAGATTGATAGATTGATAGATTGATAGATTGATAGATTGATAGATTGATAGATTGATAGATTGATAGATTGATAGATTGATAGATTGATAGATTGATAGATTGATAGATTGATAGATTGATAGATTGATAGATTGATAGATTGATAGATTGATAGATTGATAGATTGATAGATTGATAGATTGATAGATTGATAGATTGATAGATTGATAGATTGATAGATTGATAGATTGATAGATTGATAGATTGATAGATTGATAGATTGATAGATTGATAGATTGATAGATTGATAGATTGATAGATTGATAGATTGATAGATTGATAGATTGATAGATTGATAGATTGATAGATTGATAGATTGATAGATTGATAGATTGATAGATTGATAGATTGATAGATTGATAGATTGATAGATTGATAGATTGATAGATTGATAGATTGATAGATTGATAGATTGATAGATTGATAGATTGATAGATTGATAGATTGATAGATTGATAGATTGATAGATTGATAGATTGATAGATTGATAGATTGATAGATTGATAGATTGATAGATTGATAGATTGATAGATTGATAGATTGATAGATTGATAGATTGATAGATTGATAGATTGATAGATTGATAGATTGATAGATTGATAGATTGATAGATTGATAGATTGATAGATTGATAGATTGATAGATTGATAGATTGATAGATTGATAGATTGATAGATTGATAGATTGATAGATTGATAGATTGATAGATTGATAGATTGATAGATTGATAGATTGATAGATTGATAGATTGATAGATTGATAGATTGATAGATTGATAGATTGATAGATTGATAGATTGATAGATTGATAGATTGATAGATTGATAGATTGATAGATTGATAGATTGATAGATTGATAGATTGATAGATTGATAGATTGATAGATTGATAGATTGATAGATTGATAGATTGATAGATTGATAGATTGATAGATTGATAGATTGATAGATTGATAGATTGATAGATTGATAGATTGATAGATTGATAGATTGATAGATTGATAGATTGATAGATTGATAGATTGATAGATTGATAGATTGATAGATTGATAGATTGATAGATTGATAGATTGATAGATTGATAGATTGATAGATTGATAGATTGATAGATTGATAGATTGATAGATTGATAGATTGATAGATTGATAGATTGATAGATTGATAGATTGATAGATTGATAGATTGATAGATTGATAGATTGATAGATTGATAGATTGATAGATTGATAGATTGATAGATTGATAGATTGATAGATTGATAGATTGATAGATTGATAGATTGATAGATTGATAGATTGATAGATTGATAGATTGATAGATTGATAGATTGATAGATTGATAGATTGATAGATTGATAGATTGATAGATTGATAGATTGATAGATTGATAGATTGATAGATTGATAGATTGATAGATTGATAGATTGATAGATTGATAGATTGATAGATTGATAGATTGATAGATTGATAGATTGATAGATTGATAGATTGATAGATTGATAGATTGATAGATTGATAGATTGATAGATTGATAGATTGATAGATTGATAGATTGATAGATTGATAGATTGATAGATTGATAGATTGATAGATTGATAGATTGATAGATTGATAGATTGATAGATTGATAGATTGATAGATTGATAGATTGATAGATTGATAGATTGATAGATTGATAGATTGATAGATTGATAGATTGATAGATTGATAGATTGATAGATTGATAGATTGATAGATTGATAGATTGATAGATTGATAGATTGATAGATTGATAGATTGATAGATTGATAGATTGATAGATTGATAGATTGATAGATTGATAGATTGATAGATTGATAGATTGATAGATTGATAGATTGATAGATTGATAGATTGATAGATTGATAGATTGATAGATTGATAGATTGATAGATTGATAGATTGATAGATTGATAGATTGATAGATTGATAGATTGATAGATTGATAGATTGATAGATTGATAGATTGATAGATTGATAGATTGATAGATTGATAGATTGATAGATTGATAGATTGATAGATTGATAGATTGATAGATTGATAGATTGATAGATTGATAGATTGATAGATTGATAGATTGATAGATTGATAGATTGATAGATTGATAGATTGATAGATTGATAGATTGATAGATTGATAGATTGATAGATTGATAGATTGATAGATTGATAGATTGATAGATTGATAGATTGATAGATTGATAGATTGATAGATTGATAGATTGATAGATTGATAGATTGATAGATTGATAGATTGATAGATTGATAGATTGATAGATTGATAGATTGATAGATTGATAGATTGATAGATTGATAGATTGATAGATTGATAGATTGATAGATTGATAGATTGATAGATTGATAGATTGATAGATTGATAGATTGATAGATTGATAGATTGATAGATTGATAGATTGATAGATTGATAGATTGATAGATTGATAGATTGATAGATTGATAGATTGATAGATTGATAGATTGATAGATTGATAGATTGATAGATTGATAGATTGATAGATTGATAGATTGATAGATTGATAGATTGATAGATTGATAGATTGATAGATTGATAGATTGATAGATTGATAGATTGATAGATTGATAGATTGATAGATTGATAGATTGATAGATTGATAGATTGATAGATTGATAGATTGATAGATTGATAGATTGATAGATTGATAGATTGATAGATTGATAGATTGATAGATTGATAGATTGATAGATTGATAGATTGATAGATTGATAGATTGATAGATTGATAGATTGATAGATTGATAGATTGATAGATTGATAGATTGATAGATTGATAGATTGATAGATTGATAGATAGATAGATAGATAGATAGATAGATAGATAGATAGATAGATAGATAGATAGATAGATTGATAGATATGATAGATTGATAGATAGATAGATAGATAGATAGATAGATACAGGCCAAGCTTATAAAAGCGTATTAAAAAGAACAAAGAATCTACAGAATTAAATAATTTACGCTCATTTAGCTTACATGTTATAGTAAAATATTTAATTCTTGAAAAACTTTAGAGAGCGTGTGGGAACCATTTACTGGTGCTTCGATAAAACATAGTCGATTCATCCGTATAAATCCCAATCTTCATCCATCTCACTATAATGTTTTTATCTTAATAAATATATAACTAATGTTTTTGGTTAATTTTTTTTCAGTTAAATTACTAGTTTAACTAGTGTATATTATACATATGTACGCATATGGGCAAATCCCAGAAACAGCCCACCAGCGAACAATTTTTGAAATGAGACTTTTGTTATTTTCTTTTATGTAGATCAATAGAGTAGATATCTAATTTTAAAAATGTATAACAAAATCATATATATTTTTTACTTTTAAGTATATTTAAAAACAAAGTTCTACAAATTTTTTTTTGTTTTGTTTTGGCAATGTAATTTCTGTAGCGTGCGTCACGATTCCAGTTTTGCCTAAAAAGAGCAGCAGTCCGTCCGTCCGTACGAACGGAAGGATCTCGGAAACGGTAATAAATAGTGACTTCGTGTTTTCTGCATTGGACTAGGACTTCTCCGGAATTTTACAAGTTTATTTTAAAATTTATTTATAATTTTGCATCATTTAATGAAAATGAGCTCGAAATGGCCCTTACTGCAGACTCATTTAAGAAAAAAATTCATTTATAAATTGTTAATTTTTTAAAACATTCATTATATCATATAAATTCATTGTAAACATATTATATTACATAAATTCATTAAAACATACATATATATATTTCATAACATATTTCATTTCATAACTTCATTTAAGTTTCAAAAAATAAAAAACTTAACAAAATTGAGAGATAAAGAATTATTACCCAAACAGAAGAAATAATTTGGTTCTATTTTCGTAGCGCACGCAACATTTTTTCTACCATGGAAAAAATGTAGCGTGCGCTATGTAACGTGCGTCACTATGGTTCACGGTGGTTGCTAAAAAAAAACCATAAACTTTTTCGACTCCAAATAAACAATTTCTTAATTCTATTATTCTCAGCTTTATTTTAGATATTGGATTTTGTGTACTTAATCATGCGTGCGCCACAACACTTTATGAACAATTATTTCGGAAAAGGTAAAAGTAAAGAAGCTATATTACATGTCATTCGAAAATACACTTAAATCCCTCTATGCACTATACTAAAGTTCACGGTATATCTTTTAAAAACCCAAAAAAAAAATTATATAGTAATCTACAAAAGCGTACGAATGTTACGTGCGTCACGCGAGATTTGCCCATATACATAGTAGTATACCCAAAAATGTGAACCTAATCATTGATTTTATAAACACTAGAAAGCTCGTTTTTGAGACAGAGTGTAGATATATTCTAGTGAGGTTTTTGTTTGTTTAATATATTAGTTTCGTAATTTTTTTTTATTTATTTATTTGCAATATGTCCGAGGGCATTCAACAAACATTTTAATTAAATTATAAAGAAAATGTACATGATTGAAAATCTTCCAGTGAGGTATGCCACTATAATGTTAAACCGTACTTACTTACAACTTCAAGTCTATGAGGGAGATCTAGTATATGATATCTTTTTAACCGTCAAGGATCTGCGCTATTGTCTAATAAATTTATAGCTAGTGAGTTTTCATGGTAATTTAGTCGGGTTATATACATTTCAGTTCGTTTTTTTATTTCTGCAAGAACATAACATATATTGAGGTCTTTATGTATTTCGAAGTTACTTACATACCAGGGTGTCCTGACAATATTTCTTAGTGTAGAAGTTATCTTGGTATCTTTGGAGAATTTCGATCTTACATGTACTTGCTGTACCTCAGAGTTGTAAAGCATAAGTCCAAGCTGGCTTTAATATGGATTTATACAAACGAATTTTATTTGCTAAGCTTAGTTGAGATCGAGGTCCATTTACCTTGTTTAAGCTTTCAGTTGGGTTTGCTTAGCCTTGATATGCTTTTTCCATGTGAGCCTACGGTCCAGGTGCAAGCCAAGATATTTAACATTTTCTTCTTCTGATATAGACAATCTATTTACTGTCACTGGAGGGCACTTTCCACGACTCAGTGTAAACGTTATTTGTACTGATTTCTTGGTTGTTTGCAGCCACTTGTTTAGCAATGTTGTAACGAGTCCAATCTGCTCCTACAAGTACTGCGATGCTTCCATTTGGCTTTCACTACTTGAAATAATTGCAGTGTCGTCAGCATATAACGCAAAATCAACATTGTTTGTTTTTGGAGAATCTGTTGTAAAAATGGCCCAAGTACGCTTCCTTCAGGTACTCCAGCATTTATAAGGTGCAACTTCGAGCATTCGTCAGCATGTTTGAGCATTACAAAACAACGGGAAAAGGCCCTGTACCAGTTCAGGTCGCCTAACAAACATATTAAATGTTTCCCGAGCTTATGACCAAACACATGACCACTTCTCACTGCGCGAATATGAATGAAAAGAAAAGGGGGGTTGTTCAAATTCAATTGCTTATAAAATCGCCATTTATTATCCGATTTTGATGAACTTTTTGGATTTTTGCTTAGAGAGACGTTATCTCTATATTGGTACACTCAATTTTTTTTGTGCCGAAGAAATTTTCACCCTAAGGGGTGATTTTATGGGGAAGGGGGGGGAGGGGCAAAATTTTAAAATAAACTTGTGAAATTCCGGAGCAATCCTAGTCGAATGCAAAAAACACGAAGTCTCTATCTATTACCGTTTCCGAGATCCTTTCGTTCATACAGACGGACAGACGGATGGACGGACAGACGGACATGGCTATATCGACTCCTCATCACTCCTGACCATAATGGTGGTAACTTTGGGGGGTCTCCGACCATTATTTCTACCTGTTACATACATTTGCACAAACCCAATAGGCTCTTGTACCTTCGGTACAGGGCCTAATAAGGAACAGGAAGCCAATTTTTAAGTTTATAAAGGACACCTGCAAGCCATACCTTGTCAAATGCTTTATTAATGTCCAGAAATATAGCAGCACAATTTTTATTTTCGAATGCATCTACCATCTTTTTAACAATGCGATGACTTTGTTCAAATGTGCTGGGCCCTCTTCTGAATCCAAACTGGGTATGATATTGAAGTCCTCCACGTCCAGTAACATTCTTCTTAAAAGTATCCGTTCGAATGCTTTAGAGAATGTCACCAGCAAACTTATTAAACGATATGATAATACGTGTTTTTAAGGATTCTTCGGTTTTAGCAACATTATTACTTCAGCGCATTTCTATTGGGTAATATTCCAGCCTGAGCATTGCATTGTATATGTATGAAAGAAGTTTGATACATTTTGTTGGCAAATTATTAATGGTGATGCCATCAATTTTGTCGTAATTGATGGATTTTTTCGCCTTAATCATACGAATTTCGGCTTCCACTTCTGCATTTGGCAGGCGAAGCTTATTGTTGACACGTAGGGTTTACTTGGTTTATTTGTACTCGACTCTGGGATGCAGTATGCTCCAGCCTCATGAATTGCTTTAGTGAGAATTTCTATGTCTTCATCAATTTAATCCCCAGTTTTTAGTGATAATTTAAGGAGTGCTTTGGTCTCTAGTCTGCTTTTAAAGGACGCAATAAAAGTTTGCCTTGTAAAAATTCCGTAAGGTCTTGATTTAAATTGGATGTATGTCACTATACATGGAGAATGGTCGGAGGTTAGATCAAAACTTTACTCAATACGAAGTTGGTGTTGCGATACTACATTGTAAACGACAAAATCTAGTAGATCCGGTACCTTCCTGCGGTCTTTTGGAAAATATGTGGGTTTTCCGGTGCTAAGAGTTGAGTTTTTATTATCTGCGTTGCATTTGTACCCTTTGGGTTTGCAATCCGAAATACCCACCATTGATCCTTTGAATTGAAGTCTCCACCTACTAAAAAGCGATGGCCGAGACTTTGAACAAAAAATTTTAAGTCATCTACTTTCAAAGCTGATCTTGGTGGAACATATATCGCAGATACAGATAATTCAGAATGCAAACTTTAAAATACACACACGTTACAAATTAAACTTG